>FXXK01002986.1:0-31871 GCA_900184695.1 Betula pendula
AATGCTATAAGCCTATAACTAAATTAAACCATATAAATTAATAATGTCAATTGACAATTGTCATAGAGATACAAATTATACTAATAAAATAATTAAGATCTAGATACTTAATACCAATAATATACTATAAAGTGATACATGTAGTGCATGTATATTATTACTAATATGTCTAAGAATAATGATATAACTAACCTATTATTTTTAATTTTAGTTATTTGGAAACTTATATATGTTATCGTAATTATAATATAAAAATAATATGTAATAATGTTGCTTACAATAATGAATACATAGTGTAGATATATAACATATCTATAATATTAAAGACACATACATATGTAATTTCACTTTCAGAAGCGATAAATTCTAGTAACAAATCATATAATATGCAAATTAATGCAATGTTACAACTTACCATAGTTTATATTATAATTTAAGAAATAATATACTATAAATACTAGTTAGTAAAGTTACTAACTACTAACATATTTAATGTTAGGTTACTATATAGGTTCTAGTCTATATAAATTAATATTATACTATAAAGTTTACTTAATCAATATATCTACATAACTTATAGTTAGTAATTTGACCTACTTAGTTATAAAGTTGCTTAAAATATATTTTAAAAAACTTAGTCTAATTTAACATGTTAATACATTTTTAATTTTTGTAACATAGAATAAAGTCAAAAAGTTGCTTTAAAATAGCATATTTTAATTTTTCACCAATCTAAGTATTATTATATAATTTAGATACATGATCATATTTAGATTATAGATTTATATAACCAAACTTTAAGCATTATCAAAATATCATTATGTTATAAACTTAGGAATAATATTCATAATTCATTAAGTATCATATGATCTTAAGTATTATTATTAAATTTACTATAAGATAGGTAAAAATCTTAACTCATAATGATTATAAATATATATAATTACAAATTAAGCTATAATATTATAAGTATAAATTATAGCCACATAATATGATATAATTATATAATTATACGTATACAAATTCAATATGGTATCAATGTTAATAGTTTAGGTTATTAACTTATAAACCAATATGCTTATAATACTAACAATTAATGTTAGTAACCAACTCTTTAAAAAATAAAAATAAAAAAATTAACACGAGTCTATGAATGTTAATGTTACAAACCTTAATATATGTTATCATTATATCATATATGTTAGGTTATATTTATTAACTATTTTTACAACT
This sequence comes from Betula pendula, assembly GCA_900184695.1. Taxonomy (NCBI): domain Eukaryota; kingdom Viridiplantae; phylum Streptophyta; class Magnoliopsida; order Fagales; family Betulaceae; genus Betula; species Betula pendula. Next base: position 1,234 of record FXXK01002986.1, read on the forward strand.
TATATATCAATAGAACTTATGTTATTCTATTAGTTCGTTACATCACATGATCAAAAATACGAGTTCACTTGATTTGTAATTGTATAATTTATATATTATGGATAATTACATATATTAATATATACTACACTTAGTACTGACACTAGTAAGTCTACTATTCATAGGTCATATAAATTAAGAGTATTATCTACTATGTAATCTACGTTAATATATAACTTAATTAACATGTCTACATAACTATTGTTAATAGGGGTTATTATAACTTAATATAATAATATGGAATATGCTATATAACTAAATTTTATATATTAATAACATATACACTAATAACATATATGAATATATGATATATATGTTAAATTTTTATTTAATAAATAACTTAGTCCTAATATTAACATATTAATACATTTATTATTTTTTTAACTACAATATAGTAAAACAAGTTGCTTAATATACTTTTTAAAAATTAACCTAATTAACATATAATACATTTTTAATTTTTTAACATACAAATTATAAGTTAACGAATTGCTAACATTACATTTAAATAACTTAGTCTAATTTTTATAAATTTTGTAATACCAGATTTTTTTAAAAAAAAAAAAAAAAAAATTCAATATTTTTTAGTTTTTAAAAAAACGTTTTAGTTCAATAGTATTTATTTATTATATTTTTTTTCGTGTAAAATATCAGCCTTGGATCAATGATAAAAATCATGGCCGTTTGGATTTTCGTTGGTGGTAATACAGCTGGAACGCGTATTTAGGATAGCTTGTTATTCCTGTGTTTCTCAATGCATCCCTTATCAACGTGAGCTCAATCATCTAACGAAATAAAATAAATCATCTTAGATGCTTTTATCCAACAGTTGAGAATGTTTGAGGGAGATGAATAATGTAAGGCTTCAACGTGGGACGGGCATAGCAGAATTATTTGCAAACTCAGCTTTCCATTTTCTACGCCCGCCTGGTGCACGACGAGACAGCCTTACAGTGCATTTAATATTTGTGTGTTTTCATGTTGAATTTTGGGCCGTTAGATCAATGATCAATAGGACGGTGGCCGTTGCCCGGTTGGATTGACCGAGTGGATCACAGTTGGAACGCATATTCACAGAGCTCTGTTACCAAGTTTTCTCAATTATGTTCAACGTGAAGCTCATGATCTAACGAAATAAAATAAATCACTCTGACATGCTTTTTATCCAACGGTTGAGAAATTATTTAAGGGAGAGAATTATCTAAGATTCCACGTGAGACGGCCGTAGCAGAAAGAAATTCGCACCAGCTTCCAACGCCGGCGTGCTGCACGAGACAAACAGCTTTAATTTTTTTTTTTTTATTTCCGGATGGTGAATGTAGGCGTTTAGACAAGGATCGTAGATTGTGGCCGTTGGAATTAATGATGGAATACAGCTGTAAACCTTTATCAGCTAGGTATTTCCCGTGTTTGCAATACTAGTGAGCTCAGTGATTAACGACTTTCATTAAATCATTCAAAATACCAAATTTTTAATAAACGGTCAGGATTAACTATGGATCTGCACAACTTATAATTTACCATGGGACGGACGCAGCATATAACTAATCAAAAACCTTTGTAAACGTTACGTTTCAGTTTTTAAACTAAAGCTTTTCTATGCCAGAATCTCAGTCCGTTGGATGAAAGCTTATTAAATGGGTGACGTTGGATGAAAATTTGACTCAAAAACGCACCGTTTCATCATCACTTTTCACTTTCTTGAAGTTCTTAAGTTTTTGAAGTATACTGAGTCTTTTGAGTTTTGCCTCGTCTCCCACTTCTCCCCTGATAGCTGGGCTGCTAGCCTGCTCAGCTCGGAGATGAAATATCATGGAATTATTTTTTTTATTTTTTTATACGCGTCAAACATTTAATGTTGATCTGCTGGTGGTTTAGAAAATTGATGTTTGCTTTTAATGCGGACGGTTTCCCATTTCAACTATCGTTTGAAGTCGTTTCTTCTTCCTCAAAATCTAGCCTTCCATTTTTTTCTATGATTTGATCTAATGGTTTCATCAAAGATTTGTTTGATTTAAAACAATCGTATAGTAGGATACACACTAGAAGCCCGGATCTTTTTCCCATCTCCGCCGCCAACCCATAAGTTTGCTGATTTTTTCTCCTCTCAGTGCTCTCACACGTACCAATGGCAAAGATGACGGTTGATCAGCCTGATCTGACTGTCACACTACTCGAGATTGGACTTTGGGTTCCCTGACTGAGCTGACTGGCTCGCTTCTTTTGTTTCTTCTGCATTACCAAGTCCCTATATTGTACCATGTTTTTTGTCTCAATTTTTATAATTTCATTAAGTGAAGCAAGAGCATTCTGAAGCGAAGAGCATTTTGAATTTCAGACTTCTGAGTTCTGAATTTTCTGGGAGCAAGATTCAAGAACAAGATAGTTATTTTTCAAATACCTTGTTATCCGTAACATTCAATTTTATTTTGTTTCACTTGGTAGTTTAATTTTTTTTTTATATTGACATACGTGTAAGTTGGTAACGGTGTTAGTTAAGTTCATAAGGTAAGGGTTGATTTATTTTTTCAGGGAACTGGTCAACCTCTAGATCCTCTGGACCTTACTGCTTCTTGTTTGTGTTTCAGTTCTCCAAGTACTGCAAGTCTGCAAGTTATCTGACTATCAGTTTTTTTTTCTTAATTATTTAATTTATTAGATTATTTTTTATGCTCTGGGAATCCTGGATTTAGATGAATGAAAAATTGTTAAATTTTTTATCTCTTGTATACCATTGATTAGATTATATTATTTTAGACTATTTTATGCATATGTTTTATGAAGAAAATTGTAATAACATTTAATCATATGTTTAATGCTCTGTTATACATTGATTAGATTATATTTATTAGACTATTTTTATGCATGTTTTATGAAAAATTTGTTAATATATTTAATGCATATGTTTTAATGCTCTGTAGCCTTTATTATACAGTTATTAGATTATTTTTAATGATTGGAGATTGTTAGATTCTAAGAGTAAATTCTGTATTAGATTATTTTTTGTGAAGAAAAATTGTTACAGCATAAAAGTTGTCGTGAAAGCACTATATATGTTAATTTCTACTTATAGTTACAACATCATCATTTGATAAGCATCATAAGTTGTCATTAAAGCACGACAAAAATCACAATTACAAAATATCATTTAAGAAATCGTCTTATTTAGACATTAAATTTAAACATTTAATATGAAGTCATACGAAGAGTATTCAAGAATCAAGTCTGTCGTCTGATGAAGTTTGCAAATATAAGTACTAGTAAAAAAATGGGGGACAAAAAAAAAAACAAACACAGAGAGAATGTTTCTCATCATATAAAAACATAAACTTTCAAACTATTGGGGTAATACAATGATTAGGTTAGTTAATTTAATTTGGTGGTTTAGATTAAAATCTAGGTGTATAAATTTAAATTAGATTAAAGTTTAGGCTTATAAATTTAAATTAGCTTAAATTCTAAGTGTAAGGTGTATAAATCTAAATTAGCTTAAATTCTAGGGAAAAATCATATTTAATCCCTAAGTTTTCATTTAATTTGAATTTAGTCCTTATGTTTTCAATTTTAAAAATAAGATCCTTAAGTTTTACTCAAGTTTTGAAATTAGTCCCTTTATCGCTTTACCATTAAAATTAACGATTTTTTATTTGTCACGTGTGTCTCATTTGATACACCAAGGTCTATATCAACGTCAAAGTTAATTGTTCTTCCTTTAATGCTACAAATCTAGAAGATTAAGATGACAAAGAAGATGATTTTTGTTTTTGAAGTTTGATTTTTTGTTTTTTTTTTTTAATGGATGAATTGGTGCTTAATGATATGACATTAATATTAAATGTTGATATGAACATTAGCACGTGAATTAAGACACAAATGATATATAAAAAACTATTCATTTTGATGGAAAAGTGATAGAGGGACTTGTTTAAAATCTGGACAAAACTTAGGGACCATACTCTTGAAATTAGAAAGTCAATGACTAAATTCAAATCATATAAAAACCTAGGGATTAAATATGATTTTTCCCTAAATTGTAAGTGTAAGGTGTATAAATTTAAATTGGATTAAATTCTATTCATAAGGTTTGTAAATTTAATTTGGTGGTTTAGATTAAAATTTAGGTGTATAAATTTAAATTAGATTAAATTTTAGGTGTAAATATAATTTGATGGTTTAGATTATAATCTAAGTGTATAAATTTAAATTAGATTAAATTTAATTTGATGGTTTGGACTTGCACTAATGCGAGTTCATTATGAGACAAAATGGAAGTTAAAAGGTGTAATTAAGATATCTTGATAGGGGAACAAAGTTGCATATTTCTTCTCTCTGTCTAGTTTGAAAATGTTAAGCTTTATGTAGCTAGGTTTGTCTTCCATTAAACATATGAAAGTGATTTATGAAGAAAGTTAATGTGATGTTAATGTGATGTTAGACGTACAATTAATGAAGAGCTAGCAAAAGTACTATTTCAATATTCTTATATGTATGCTATTTAAGTGCGTGGGATTTTATCCTTAGTATTTCTTAGTATGGTCTATGTACTGGAACATTATTGCGCACATTCTCCTACAGGCTATACTCTACTGCATTCTAAATAGTGCATAGGTGATGGATAATAATCTATTTGTGGCACGGAGATGGGCAATTCAGAGGAGGGAAACTAATTATATGGTGTGAATATTAAAAACAAAGCACTATATATATATATACACATGTGATCAAACATGGGTATTCATTCTATTCTATCCCTACCATTCTATTCTATTCATAAGGTATATAAATTTAAATTAGATTAAAGTCTATGTGTACAAAATTTAAATCAGATTAAATTTAGGTGTATCAAATTAAATTTAAGTTGGATTAAATTCTAAATTAAATTTAAGTTGGATTAAATTCTGGTAGTAAGGTTAGTAAATTTAAATTAGATTAAATTTAGGTTGGATTAATTGGATTAAATTCTATTAATAAGGTTAGTAAATTGAATTAGATTAAATTTAGGTGTATCAAATTAAATTTAAGTTGGATTAAATTCTGGTAGTAAGGTTAGTAAATTTAAATTAGATTAAATTTGGTTGGATTAGTTGGATTAAATTCTGTTAATAAGGTTAGTAAATTGAATTAGATTAAATTTAGGTGTATCAAATTAAATTTAAGTTGGATTAAATTCTAATTAAATTTAAGTTGGATTAAATTCTGGTAGTAAGGTTAGTAAATTTAAATTAGATTAAATTTAGGTTGGATTAATTGGATTAAATTCTGTTAATAAGGTTAATAGATTAAATTTAGGTGTATCAAATTAAATTTAAGTTAGATTAAATTCTGTTAGTAAGGTTAGTAAATTTAAATTAGATTAAGTTTAGGTGTATCAAATTAAATTAAATTTAGATTAAATTTTAATTAAGTTGGATTAAATTCTGTTAATAAGTTAGTAAATTAAATTAGATTAAATTTAGGTGTATCAAATTAAATTTAAGTTGGATTAAATTCTAAATAAAATTTAAGTTGGATTAAATTCTGTTAATTAGGGGTTAGGTTGGATTAATTCTGTTTAATAAGGTAGTAATGTTCCAGATTAGATTTATAATTTATGGCGTGTAATCAGAAGATTCAACTTCTAGGGTTGGATTAAATTCTGGTTAATAGGGTTAGGTTGATTAAGGATTATGTTCAATAAGGCTTAGTTAAATTGAATATAGATTAAGATTTATGCGTGTATCAAATACCAATTTAGATTTGGGATTAAATTCTGTTAATATGGTCTAGGTTGGATTAAATTCTGTTATAATCAAGGTAGTAAATCTGAATAGAGATAAATTTTAGGTGTACAAATCATATTTAGTTGGATTAAATTCTGTTAATAGGGTTACGGTTGGCCTATAAATTCTGTTATGTAACGGTTAAGTAATGAATTCAGATTAAATTTAGGTGCTATCAACTATTTACATTTTAGGTTGGATTAAATTCTGTTTATCAAGGGTTAGGGTTGGATTAAATCTATGGTATCATAAGCGTTAGTAAATTGAATTTGATCAAATTTAGGTGTATCAAATTAAATTTCAGTTTGATTAAATTCTGTTAGTAAATTAAATCAGACTAAATTTAGGTGTATCAAATTAAATTTCAGTTATATTAAATTTTGTTAATAAGGTTAGTAAATTTAATTTGGTGGTTTAGATTAAATTCTAGGTGTAATGTATATAAATTTAAATTAGATTAAATTTTTGGTGTATAAATTTAAATTAGATTAAATTTGAGTGTATCAAATTAAATTTACATTAGATTAAATTCTGTTTTCATAAGGTTTATAAATTTAATTTGGTGGTCTAAATTAAATTATAGGTTTACAAATATTTAGTAGCAATGGAGGATACAAGTGCAGTTGCTGCTGGCTTAGTTGATTGCATTTCAGATATTGGGGAAGATATGATAGTTACAGACCCCTCACCCGGAGATGGTGTTGGTGAAAATGTTGTAGATTCGGCTCAAATTTCGGTTCCTCTTTCTATTGAAGATACTGGAAAAACGACAAATGAAAAGAAAGAGAGGCGGAGGACTTCCGCAGTTTGGCATGACTTTGATGATGTGGTAGTTAATGGGGTTAAGAAATCACAATGCAAGTGGTGTAAGAAGCTGTTTGCGGTTTCTAAGTCAAGTTCGACCTCAACACTGAGTAGGCATTTGGTTGTGTGTATCCCACGTATTGCTTCCAACAAGAAGCAAAAGACTTTGACAATTGATCCAAATGTGGCTGGTGATGTCAACACTGTGGCAAATTTTAGTTTTAAGCCAGACAAAGTCAAAGAACTTGCTGCTCAGATGGTACTTTATCATGAATATCCTTTTACTATGATGGAGCATGATCTTTTCAACAAGTTCATGAGGGCATGCACGCCTCATTGGAAGAAAATCAGTCGTGCAACGGTGAAGAATGATTGCTTCAAAATTTATAATACCGAAAAGAAGAAGTTGAAGGCATTGTTGAGTACGATTGATAAGGTCAACATCACAACCGATATGTGGACCTCTTCTCAACAGAAAGTGTCATATATGGTGGTGACTTGTCATTATGTGGACGCGGATTGGTTCCTCAGAAGAGGATTCTGAGTTTTTGTAATGTACATCCTCCTCATACCGGTGTTGTTATTGCTGATGCACTACGGGACTGTTTTGCAGATTGGGGCATTGAAGAAAAAGTTTTTACAATAACCGCCGATAATGCTAGTGCGAATGATGCTGCTATTCGTCTTCTTAAGGAAGATTTAGAGTTGAAAAATTCCTTGCCTGTCGGTGGTAAATTATTTCATGTGCGCTGCTGTGCACATATTACGAACTTATTGGTAAAAGCGGGGCTTGCGGAAATTGAAAAAATAACTAATTCGGTACGGCAAGGTATTAAATATGTGGTGGCATCTGAAGGTAGGTTGAGGGAGTTTAGTGATATTGCTAAACGGTTGAATTTGCCTTCAAAAAAATTAATGTTGGATGTTGCTACAAGATGGAATAGCACGTACATGATGTTGGCCACTGCGATTACATTTAAGAATGTGTTTCCAAGGTATTGTAGGAATGACAAAGGATTTCTGTGGGAGGTTAGTCCTGAAGAGTGGGAAAAGGTTGAGGAAGTAAACCATCTCTTGGCAGTTTTCAATGACGTGACAAATATTGTCTCTGGTAGTGATTATCCAACTTCAAATTTGTTTCTGTCTGAAGTTTGGGGAATGAAAGAAGTTTTGCATAAGAAGAGTATGGATAAGAATGAGTACATGAGATCAATGGCTGCTAAAATGATTGAGAAATTTGACAAGTATTGGGGTGAGTCTAATTTGTTGATGTCCATTGCTGCTGTGCTGGACCCAAGATACAAGATGAAGTTGATAAACTTCTGTTTCCCTTACATTTATCCAGCTGATCAACTTTCAAAGCATATTGATAATGTATTGTCTACTCTTCATGAGTTGTATGAGTTGTATGTGGCTGAGCATAATTCATCTGTTCTACAAAGTGCTCAAGAAACCTCTAGTTCTTCAAGTGTTTCTTCTAAAGGACCTCTTCACAAAGTTCCCAGAGGTAGATTAAGGTATTTGGAACATGTCAGAAGCAGCGACATTATTCGGCCTCTTAAAACGGACTTGGATATATATCTTGAAGAGGATGTTTATATTTGCGAAAAGGATGACAATGGGGACGATATTGATTCAAACTTTGAGGCTTTAGCATGGTGGAAATTTAATGCCTTGAAGTATCGCATATTGTCTAAGATGGCGCGGGATATCTTAGCTGTTCCCATGACTTCAGTTGCGTCAGAGTCAGCTTTTAGTGCTGGGGGTAGAGTGATTGAGCCCCATAGAGCATCTTTAGCAACTGAAACAGTTCAAATGCTCTTATGCGGTTCGGATTGGGTGAGGGCAATTCATGGAATCAAGAAACAATCTATACTACCTGTAAGTGGCTTTTATTATGTTAATTTTTAATTCGTGTAACTATTTATTTATGAAGTATAAATACATTTTGTTAACTTCATTTTCTACTTCTTTTTGTAGAAAGTGGTTGAAGTTGACCTACCAACATCATCATAATCCATGTTGTCCAAAGTTTTTTTGTAAGTGCCTAAGAATTGTTGATTTGGGCATGTAAGCTAGTGTTACTTTATTTTGGATAATATTTTAGTTAATGTTAAATCTAATTATTTAAATTATGTATGCTAAATATAATTATTTAAATTACTTTATTTGAATTATGTATGCTAATATGCTAAATACATCTTAATCCTTAAGTGATAAATCTCCTTGACATGTTTATCAAAGCTTAAACACTTTGAATAACAATGCAAGGAGTAAAAAATATTGTAACCAATTTTTGTTTTAGTTGAATGCAAGGGCTGAATATAATTCCTGGATTTCTATTTTTGGATAGGCAATTGATTATTAACTGTGCGTGGCCTGTCAATCCTAAACCTTCATATTATGGATAATTCACTAATTATGGTGGTTTTACTTCTACTTATATAATATTAAGATTATTTTAGATGTTTAGGATCTGTATTTCATAATGATATACTCAATAATGTTATTCAATCATAATGAAGCGACTTTGTGAACTATGCTTTTCGAGCATTAAAAGATCAGCTCTGGTGACATGTACTATGTGACCTCCTTTTTGACTTGGTTTAGACTCGACCCGTATGGTTTTGTTGCTTAGGTTTAATAGTGTGCGAGTAAAATTCTTCAAATTTAATTTATTCATGCACTGTTTGTTGAATTCCTGTGGCAGTTCTCTCTGGTTTGGTACTTGCTGTTCAAAGCATTTCATTAGTAAGGATATACTAGCTTTGACTTAATTATTCTCTATGTTTCATTGAAGCTAGGCAGATTCTAGTCTTATGGGAGTTTCCTGTAGTTTTGTCGTACCCTAGGGCTTATCACACCTATAATTGCGTTACAGATTGATATCACGTTTTTTTTATCGAGCAGCATATAGATGAATTTGATATTTTGCATTTATAAAGTCTCCTTATAAATCTTGTTGAGTTGAACTGAATGAATAATGTTTTGTTTATGTGGCCCGCTATACTTTTCGCTTTCAGAATTTATACTAATCCTAAAATATGATTTTTGTATTAGCAGCAATATAACTTGAATTGATATTTTTGCATTTTAAAGTCTCCTACTAAATTCTGATTGAGTTGAATTGAATAAGTGTGACGCGGATTCTGTTGAGAGTGAAATGAATAATGTTGTTTTATGTTTGGCTCCCTATACTCCTCCTTTCAGATTTATCACTAATCTAAAAATGAATATTTTTATTAGCAGGCAAATAAATTCTGTTGAGTTAAGTAAATACATGTGACAAGAATTCTGTGAGTTTGAACTGAATAATGTTTGTTTATGTTGGCTCCTATAACTCTCCTTCTATCAGATTTAATCACTATCAAATTCTTTTTGCAAACATGAAAACAAAAAAAGCCATGTGGCATTTTTGTGGTTGTAGTTATTTTACTTCTGAAGGGGCTAGCTGTTCTGATGAACGTACAGCCCCACCAGCTTTTTTGGGGGTTAAAATTGCATGTTGAAATTTGTCCCAAGGATTATGTTTGGATAGAGAATAGTTATCTATTATAGGTAAAGCATTTCACGTGATGAAATCCTTAGACATAGAAATTTTGTTTTTTTCTATTATGCGCTAAATATTGTTATTTCAGCATTTGTCCTGATCATATCCAAGTAATATTCTCTTTGTTCTCTTGTTTGCGATTAAAAATGGGACATAATATTTTCTATTTTATGCTGCATCTTATATCTGTACTCCATTTTCGTTTTTTCTCTAACTTCCTCCATGACTACTACAGCACACCAAATGTAGCCCTATGTAGCTTCTGTATAAATTTAAATGATCATTAATTTTCTAATTGGTTGAAGTTGTTCGTACTAGTATACTATTTGTTTTGGTATATGGAACACATTTGGCTATTTGTTTGGTAATATACTATTTGTTTGATCATTAAGTGAAAGCGGTATGGCTTGTTGTGGAAACAAATGCATATATTTTTTCTGTGTATTTGTTTTTTCTATTATGCTAAATATATGTTCCCAACTCTTAAGTGAGAAATCTCCCCATTGACATGTTTATCAAGGTTAAAGAACTTTGTATAACAATGCAAGGGAGTAAAAATATATATCCAATTTTTTTTTAAAGTGAATGCAGGGGCAAGTTCAAGGTTTGGGATTTGAAGAATTTATAGTTTAATGTTTTTAATGTTAAATTGTAATATTAAGATTAGAGTTAATTTGTTGATTCTTGTAAATTTATAATATGTTTTGTTTGTATTTAATTTGTAATTGTTAGTTTTATTTAATTATTTCATATTGTTAGTTTTAGTTATTTCTGTTTTTATGTTGTAAATAATTAGATTTTGGGTAATTTTTTATTGTCATTTGATTAATTGTATTTTGTTTGTAAACTTTTTATGTTGTAATTAGTTTAGGTTGACAGGTGTGAGTTGTTGTGTTTATAGATTTACATTATTTAGTGTTTTTTAGGTTTTTTGTAATAGTTAGTTAATTTGTTATTTTTATTTTATTGAATTGTAATTGTTTTAGGTTGACTACTTCAATACTGTGGCATTGGTATTTTAATTTTCAAGTGATTGAATTTGAATTAGGATTTTTGAGGAATTTGTGATTTGAATGATGAAATTTCGATATAGGTTTTTGAGGCATTTTTTAATTGTGAATTTTGAGTCAGGTTTTTTACAGGCTGTCTGAAATTTTTTGTAACATTTTAAACACATGGATTGAATTAGAATCAGGTTTTTGGAGGCTTTTGTGAGAATCTGAATTGAATCAGGTTTTTTAGGCTTTTTGGTTCTTGAATCCGATTAAGTTGTTTTAAAGGCTTTCCCATAAATTTTGGAAATTTTTAGCAAAATACCATTCAGAAGATTTTGTAGCTTTTAAACAATTAATCGTGCCCTACGAACGAGCCGAGTTGGCCTTATTGTAGGGTGTAATCGGGCTTTTTCATCGAGCTCGAGCTCGAGCCCGGCCCGACCCGAGCTCATTAAATTTGTCGAGCCTTAATTGAGTCGGGTTGCTCGATTAAGGCCTTATCGAGCTTTTGAAACGAGCTCGAGTTTGAGCCCGGCTCGGACTCGAGCCCAGGAAACTATCAAGTTTTTTTCGAGCTTTTAAACGAGTCGAGTCGGCTCGTGACTCGGCTCGACTCGGTAAATCGATTTTGTCGAGCCCGAGCTCGAGCCCGAGCCTTTCGGGTGTTCTGTCGAGTCGAGCTCGGACACAATGTTTTAAGCTCGGCTCGAGCTCGAGCTCGGCTCGTTAAGCAATCTTCTTAAATGAGCTAGTCTTGAACATGCGAAACTCGACTCGGCTCGGCTCGTTTACAGCCCTAGCCGTGAGGGTGTGGGTTTAAATGAAGGGGATGGGTTTTAATTTATAGAAGATGGGGGGTAACTTGTTAATTAAAGTCATTTTTGAAGACTTAAAGACTTCGTTTGGTTTACAGAACGATTATTCCATTAAGAAAAGGAATAGCTATTCCTTGAAATAGAAAGAGGTGAAATGCAATATATATTCTTATTCTTTGGTTTGGTTGTAACGATGGAATAGAACATTGAATATGTATTCTTTTATTTAGTACAGTAGAATACGCTAGTGAATAGAATCATATTGCAATCAAATTTCCTAAAATACCCTTATAATATAAATATAATTTAAAGACGTTTTATTCTTTATTTTTTAAACATAAACCGTTATACTATAATTTTTTTCAAAAAAAAAAAAAAAAAGTTCTGTCAAACTTTGTTTTAAAAAAGTTCACGGGTTTTTTTTTTTTTTTTTGCCTTGGCCGTAAGGCTACAAAATGATGTGCAAAAATGAAAAATAAATAATAAAAAAGTCCTTAGATAAGAAATCACTTCCACAATCTGCTTCTTCTCTTTTTTTTTTCCTACACTGATCGATTTGCTTCTTCTTCCTCCCATAAACTTTATTATTTTCACACCTACATAATAACCATAACCAAAAATTAACACAACCATAGCACTCACCAAAAATCCTAAACCAAATACACATCCGGTAATCCAAAAATAATCATCCTAATAAGGCAGGCAACCGGATGGGTATATCTCTATGGATTTTATTTCTTGTGCTATAGCGTTGGGTTACATCCCCAAATAAGTAAAGAATTTCAGACACCCATTAACAGAGAGACAGAGAATATTCAGAGAAAAACATTTAACAGAGAGATAGAAAATATAACATGGAGTATTAAAAAAAAAAGATTAACAATGAGATAGAGAAACAGAGAAAGGGATTGTGCTATGGTGATGAGTTCCCTCTCCAAAGAAGTAAAAAATTTCAGAGACCCATTAAATCATAAACTTTCACATGATAAGGCAAAACCTATAACAAAGAGTATTCAAGAAAAAAAAAAAACACCGTTAACAAGAGAGACAGAGATATAGAGTAACATAGATAAGGATGAGAGAAGGATGAGAGAAGGAAAAGATAAGGGGGGCGAGAGTTTAATGAAGAAGATGAACGAAGATGAAGGCAGATTTCTTCAGCCGTTGGAGTGTGAGGAGCTTTTACAAGAAGTGGCTACGATAATTCCATTATGGTAGGAAAGGAATAGGTATTCCACTCATTTTTAAAAGGAATACATATTCTTCTTCGTAAGAGAATAGTTATTTCTATAGGAATAACTATTCGTAGTAATAGGCTATTACCAAATATAGGAATAGCTATTCCATAAGAATAATCATATAGGGTTGTAATCGAGTCGAGCTTTAAGATTTTTAGCTCAGCTCGTTTAAGAAAATATTTAAACGAGCCGAGCTCGAGCTTGAGCCGAGCTTAGAAACTTCAGCTCAAGCTCGGCTCGTTAGACAATACCCGAGCTCGAGCTCAAGCTCGCGAGTTTTCGAGCTCCATTAAAAGGCTTTAACGAGTTGAGTCCGAACTTGATATAAAGGTTTTTCGAGCCTTAAATGGGCTAGCTATGGTTATTTAAGACTTGTCGAGCCTTAAATTGGCAGTTCGGCTCATTTAAGGCTTTTCGAGCCTTAAATAGGCAGCTCGACTCATTTATTAAGTTATAACCTACTTATAACCTATTTTAATTAATTGACTTATTAACTTAATGGTATTAGTTTAGTATATGTTAATAATATATATTGTTCATTATAATACTAATTATTTAATTTGAGACTATATTAATAGCATTGCTAAGTATATAATGATAATGAATCAATGATATAAATTATAATGATTAAACCTAACAAAGTTTTATCTTATTCATATTATTATTTGATCTAGTATTTATATAATTATATGGCATAAGTACAATGTTCGATAATTTAGATCATATGATAATGATAATGAATCAATGATATAAATTATAATAACTAAACTTAACAAATTTTTATCATATTCATATTATCATTTGATCTAGTGTTTATATAATTACATGATATAAGTGATAAGTACAATGTTAGATAATTTAAATCATATGATAATGATAATAATAAGCTAGTTTATTCGAGCCTTAAACGAGTCAAGCTCGTGAGCCTTAAACGAGCCGGTCTATTTGAGCCTTAATGAGCCAGGCTCGCGAGCCCCTATTGAGCTTAGTCGGGCGAGTCGGGTATGTATCACTAACTAATCGAGCGGGCTTTTACAGTATCGAGCGGGTTTGTATTGTACCGAGCTCGAGCTCGGGTCGAGTTAACCGAGCGGGTATCGAGCGCGCTCGCGAACAGGCGGGCTCATTTACAACCCTTCTATTCCGGGATCTATTCCACAAACCAAACGGGGCCTTAGTTGTTAAGTTAATACTTTAGGTATTTTCGATTTTGACCCTTAACTCCCCTTAATTATAAAATCGACCCAAAGACATTTAAAATATAATTTTAGACCATAAACTCTACTTATTAATAAATAAGCACCAGTCTCATTTATTCTATTAATCCCACAATTAATATTATCACACTAATAATATTATGATCTATTTAATCACAGTCAATATATTGAATACCCAATAGGTCTAATTAAATTACTATATCCATTAAATCACCCAGTAATATTATTAGAACCCAATATAATATCACTACCCATTAATTCATGGCTCATGAATTAATCTACCAATCAATATATATATTATAAATATTCATATAACCATATAGATTCATCAAGAATAATCAGAATGTCATATGTAAATATATAACCTAATTTTAATATCAAATTAAGGCAACATAAACGGCAGATTAAAATTTGAGGCACTACATCTTGAGTGCTTTGATTGTGTTTTGTGAGAAAATTCTCATATCCTTCCATTTCTCTCCTATATTGGGCACTCTAGTGTTCTTGAAGGAACTTTTGTGCTACCACCTTGGCAACAACATACCACACTCCTTCTTGAGTCTAGATGATATTCTAGTCCTTGGAAATCAATTTGGAAAGCCATAGAGGTAGCAACACTCACCTCTCTCAATACTACTCAAAATTGGCTCCTAGGAGATTTTTATGGTGTCTTTGTGCTCTAGTGCCTTTGGAATGATTCAAGAACTCAAACCCTCCATTTTGCACCAATTCGACTACTAAGTGTGTTTTTTTATGGGTTTTTGTCCAACGTTACTTTGATGCATGCTCTTGGAACCATTTGATTGGGTCTTTGATATATATGTAATATAATTTAATTGGGTGATGTGTAAGGACCATATAAGCTTAAAAGATTAAGAAAAATAAATAAGCATAAGCTTGTAAAGGAACTTGTTAACTATGTTGTTTATTAACTATGTTGTTTGTTTTAACTCATGTAAATCAATACTTTAACTCATGTTTGAACATTATGTATACCAAAAGTTCTAACTATGTTTCGGTGTTCAAACATGAAATCTTACTAAGAGAGATTTCAAACACTAACTTATTATTGCTATTGTGATCCTCATGGTAAGCCATAACCTCGGTGGGGATGTCCATGAATTATTATTATTTTTATGGTTACTAACGATCCTCATGGTAAGCCCTAACTACGGTGGGGATGTCCATGAGTTATTATTATTTTTATGGTTACTAACGATCCTCATGGTAAGCCCTAATTACGGTGGGGATGTCCATGAGTTACTATTATTTTTATGGTTACTAATGAACCTCAAGATAAACCCTAGCCTCGATGGGGATGTTCATGAGTTAAATATCTTGGATGACTAACTATTTTGTTAATTGAGACCCCCATGATATGCCTTAACTATAGTGTTGATGTTCATGAGTTAAAAATCTTGGATGACTAACTATTTCGTTAGTTGTATTTTTAATATTGTTTGTTCAATTATAAGCTTTTTATTCATAAAAAAAATATAAATTTTTTTGACCAATCTAAAACAAAATCCTAACTCTGCCATTGGTTATAAGCAACTTTGTCATGAGACGGCATGTGGTAGGAGATACACTAGCACCACTTCATCCAAAAAGGTGAACCAAGGTAAAAGATGGAAGGTAAACCCCTCGTGTTGAGGGCCATGACTAACAGATGAAAGTAGATCTAGTTTTGAAAAAAGCCAATTTGAGAACCAAGCTAGTTTCGACAAGCAGCACAGTGGATGAGGCGAGCAACGAGGTGGCTAAGGTGGAGGAGCAACCAAAAAGGAGAAGGAAAAAAAAAAGGACAAAAGAGAGGAAGAAAAGGAGAATGAGGAAAGAGATCTCTCCTCCCCCAGAGTAGCTGCACAAGGTAGCAAAAAGACCTCACCAAGGAGGTAAAATTTTTTTTTCAAACCTTGAGGTTGAGAGCTTCTCTCTCTAAAAGAGAGAGAAGACAGTGCTACTCCTCAAAACACATTAAAAATTATACATGTTACTTTCTTTTGTCTCCATATCCATGTTACATAAGAAATAGAGTCACTATATTATTATTATTTGCAAAAAAAGAAAGGAGATAATTATATTGAATATTAGAAAGCATAGGTCTTGGATATCAACTAAGTGGTATAGAAGTTAGAATTGTAACATTTATTTGTTAATTCATATAATTTATTACCTATTAATAAAGGGAAATGCTTATTGTTTATCTCTTTTTTTTTTTAATTTTTTATTTTATTTTTTTTTCATCTTTGCATATGTGATTTTTTATTTTTTATTTTTATTTTTAAAGAGCTTCATTTTATATTTGTGAAGCTCATTTTTGTTCACATATGCAAAAATGAACAAAGATAGAAAAAAAAAAGATGGACAATAAATATTACTCATTAATTAAATCAACTCGTAAACAACGATTATTGACACGTTCCAAAGACCACACACTATTGTTACAAATAATTTTGCAAAACTCGAATGTACGAATATAAAAACAAATCAAATAGAATAAAATGAAACTTCCAAACACATGAACTCTACAAAATCCGTAAATCTACCACAAAAAATTGAGAATAACAAGTTAGATTACATAGTGTAAAGAATAAATGAAAGTATAGAAATATGCTTTCAATCATCCAGAAAATGAACATGTCAATTACAAGAAATATGAGACTTTCTCAAATGCTTCTACATCCAAATTTGCATGAGACATTCCTCTTCATCAATTGAAACAAATCTTCAAGGATTTGGAAAAGACAATTATTTATTTGTTTTTCATAGAAATTCCATTAAAAATGCATATTTTATTTGCGTTAACATTGCATAGAGACTAACCTTGTTCCCCTTCAAACGACGTCGTTTTGTACCCTTCCTCCGTACCACAATCTGGCGGGAAAACACATACCCTATAACATGTTCTGAGAATCTAAGCTAACTTATTCTCTAGGGTTTGTGTCCAAACCCAACGTCCTCATTTTCTCGGGAAAATTTCTTGATTTTCCCGGAGTCGAAAAGAAGGTTAAGAAATGCCGGCGTACAACATCAGGGGCATCAATGTCGACTTCCCATTCGAGGCCTACGATTGCCAGCTCGTTTACATGGAAAAAGTCATTCAATCTCTCCAAGAAGTAAGCCTTCCAAAACGTGATCGTTTTGACCCGAAATTCCTGTTTACAATCTATGTCTTGTAATAGCAATTTGGAAGGCTTTTCTAAATGCAGGATTGTTTTTCGAAGAAGAAATTGAAATTTCTTATTGATTTAAGCTGGGGAAGACTAGCTTTGTGCTTTTTCATATACAAGTTGGTCTTTTTATATAAAGTGGTTGTGATTAAGAAGCGTTAAAGCATACATTTGGACTAAATTGGTATTAATTGGTTAGGATTTGGTTGCTTGGTGTAATTTTTTTTTTTTTTTGATTGGTAATTTACACATCACCCGGGGGGAAAAGATCTTTGGATTACTACCATTACCAAGCAATCGCCTTTCCTCTGCAGCCAAGGCAGTTGCTGCACTAAATCTTCCCCTTCTACTGTCTCTCCTACCTACCACGAGAAAAGAGGTTGAAGCAACGAATCCTTTCTTTTTATTTTAACCTAAATCATTGCCAGATGGGACAAGAAAATGCCCTTCCTTTCTGATCGAATCCGATCAATAAATGAAACAACGACCTCACCCTCCACCTTGCTATAAAGGGAGGAAGTACCATTTGAGCCAAAGCTTGTTGGTATTGCTTGGTGTATTGATAGAACGATATTGCTCTATTTGGTGCATTTGATATAGATTTTGGGATAGGATATGAGGCCTTTGCATTTAGATTTCGTATACTTGGGAAATTCCTGAATCTACTTGTCACCGAACAACCGGGTTTACTCACAGTATATTATTTCAAAGTGGGGTTTGGTGCTTTCAGGGTCATGTCTTAAAGCATAATGAAAACAGAAATCCTTTTGAAAAAGGAATATTTGCTAGGAAAAAAGCCATTGAAGTAAAATTCTGTTAGAAATGTTTAATGATATCTTGGTCATGTAAATAACAAGTCTGTCTTGATGAATATCTTCTATTACCCTAAAAGCATTTTGCTTACTGTTAATTATTAAAACTGATATTAAAAGTATAAAATATAGTCATCATTTCTTCTCATTGTTGATGTTAACATCGATTGTATCCGCTGAACACCCAATGTGTTTGTACTCAATTATGATGTGGCAGAAATGCAACGCACTGTTGGAGAGCCCTACTGGAACCGGGAAAACGTTGTGTCTTCTCTGTGCCACGCTGGCTTGGAGGAAGAGTTTGGGAGGTTTCTCGACTGGTATGAGTGTAAGGAGCAGTCAGAATGAAGGGAGGAGTAGTCAGAATGAAGTGAGGAGCAGTCAGAATGAAGGGAGTGAATCAGATGTTAAACTGTCACAGTCTGCGCGTTCTAATCTTCCTGCCATAATTTATACTTCACGCACTCACAGCCAGATCCGGCAAGTAATTCAAGAATTAAAGAGAACCTGTTACAGGTCAGTGTTGATTTATGGGCTGACCTCTTTTGCAGTAAAGATTTTGGATTTTGGAAAGACCACATATGTTTTTCCTCTAGATCTATTGCTTGCACTCTGTGACACCTGTTGATGATTAATAAATCATCCATTCAAGGTTAGAGCTTGTGGTATTATTGGTTTAGGTGACTTTCAATGTGTGTAACCTGAACTTCCTAATATCTGATTTACTGAGGCCCAAAATGGTAGTAATAGGATATCAAGAGCAATTGTGCATTCATTATGATGTGATTTTACTGGCTAATACTTGATATTTGCAGGCCGAAAATGGTGGTATTAGGATCTCGAGAGCAATTGTGCATTCATGATGAAGTTAGTTTACTTCGTGGAAAAGCACAAACAAATGCCTGCCATTTGCTGTGCAGAAAGCGTGGAAAGCGTAATTGTGTTCATTATTCTCGTGTTGCAGGTAATTCTGTTTAACTTTGAGCATGTATTTGTCCACACGTGTCTATAAAGACTAAAGTAAGGGAATTTAACAGCAAGGTCTATTACCTCAACAATGAGATATATATAAAACCTTGTTATATCATATGGGGGACAGAAGAGTGAAACCAGATCAAGGATCAAGAGAATGAACTATGATAATTTGGATTTAAGTTCTAGATGGTCTACAAGCAAACATGATTCGTGTACATAGTTGCCTTTGGAATAATTATGTTACTGATTCCATAATCTTGTTTCCACTAGATCATTATGATAGTGGTAAATGCCTTTTAAGAAGGTTGAAAGAATTTTATTTGTAGTGATTCTTGTGAGGGAGTTGAAGTACCATTTAGTAAGAAGAGAGTCCTGCTTCTAAAATTAAGGGTTACTTGACAAGTTGTACTTTGGTGGTGATGGATAAGGCTCATTTTGTAATTTGTTATGGAGGTTGACATGAAGAGGACTTTTAAAGAAAAATTATTCATTGGAAATATGGTCAATAAAGTTTGGGTAAGCTTTCATTCTTATATTGATAGTATATCTCCATTGTTAAAATTTAGAGTTAAGTCCCAATCAGGTTTTGTTGACTAACAAGATGTTTCATCTTGACAAGATCTAGTAATTTTGTGTGTAAAATGTAAAAAAATATGTTATATTTACATATAACAAGCACCACAAGGCCTCATCTTGAGAAGATCTAGTAAGTTCATCCGTAAACAATATACTGAGATTAGTACTTAATGCTGGTCCTTGATGTTACCTAATTGAAAATTTGCTTGTGATTCTTCCCCTAGTTTTGAAACTAATTATCGCTCCATTATTTATATTCTTGTTGACATCAGTATACTTGGGTGGAACTCATTTGTTTTTTAAAACCCACCACATTATCTCTTAAGGTATCCTATAATAGGCTTTTTACTGATGTTTTTGTCCAACTAATATGTGTCTTGTTGAACATTTGTCCAACTAATCTCTATTTGTTTATTATCTTTCTTTTGGATGTTTTGATGCAATAAGCATTTCAAACAAATCTAACTTCCATGCTCTATGCTTCTATTGTAGACTACATGAAGAAAAATCCTCATCTTGGAGATGAGCCTATTGACATCGAGGATTTGGTCAATGTCGGAAGAAAATTTGGACCGTAGGTTCTTTTAGTAGTGTTTGTTCTGTCCACTAAAATGTTAACACAGTTTGCTTTCTTAATACCTTTTTCCTTTTTATTGAACAAATTATCATAGTTGGTTTTAAGAACTTAGTTGTGGGTTCAAATTCACTGTGTGTGGGTGTAACTTTCTAATAAAATAATGTCAATTATATGGATTTTGCCCCCCTGTTTTAGTTGCTACTTCTTTCTTGTAGGTGTCCTTATTATGTATCAAGAGAGCTCCACAAGACTGCTGATATATTATTTGCACCTTATAACTATCTTATTGACCGGGGATATAGAAAATTCTTAAGCCTTGATTGGAACAATAGCATACTCATATTTGATGAAGCTCACAATTTGGTAAGAGGAACTGATTGAAATTTGTGACAAAGGAAATTCTAATTCTCTGTTGAATTCTGAAACTGTATATGATGATTTTTGAACGTTCTCTCTTCTGTCCCTGCACTCTTAAATCTTATTGGTTCTTGAAAACAAAAATATTATTGATATTCATGTAGAGTTAGTAACTTATAGCATGTATTAGATGAGATTAGCTTCCTAAGTAATCTAAATATAATGCAGGAAAGCTTATGCGCAGAAGCAGCCTCTTTTGACTTGCCTTCTTGGCTTCTAAATGCTTGCATTTCTGAAGCAAAAAATTGTATTGACCTTTCTACAGCAAGGATGGAAGAAGCCAATGACAAATCACGGAATCCAGATAGTTTTGCTATCCTTAAAGGTAAATTTGATTTGTAGATATTCATCAAGTAATCAATGTTCATCAACATTTCTTTTTGATCAGTAGTATCATAGTGCATATTGTCACTATTCTGGTAATATTATTGAGACAACTTGACCGATCTAATAATCATGTTTGTACTTGGTAGTGGTTTTCCTGGTAATATAGTCAACCCCATCCATATGAGGGTTTCATTGTTTTATGTAGTTTAAGCTAGGCTTTCATTATAAATTTGTTTCAGTCATTTTGCTGGATGCTCTGGTGTTCATCTTTATTGTACTTTACGTAGTCATGTTTCTTATGTGCTAGTAATACATATCTTGCAGCTCTTCTTTTGAAGCTTGAGAAACGGATTGCTGAAGTGCCTATCCAGACAAAGGAATTGGGATTTACTAGGCCTGGGCCTTACATATATGAACTACTTGCTGATCTAAATATCACTCATGAAACTGCCTCTAAGCTCATTAATATAATTGATGATGCTGCTGTGCTTCTTGAGGAAGATAACCAGCACAAGGCGACTCGCACTGTTTGCAGGCTGGAAAGCATTAGTGACATTCTTAATATAATTTTCAGAGATAAGGGCAATGCTCATGCAAATTTCTATCGTGTAAGTGAATTGTAGGACAACAGTAAGTGCTTGATTGCAAATCTTGTTTGGCTTTTTATTTCGAAGTGGGCGTTGTTTCTATATCATATCTTTATTGTGTTAACTAGGTATCTGAATTGAATCTTTTTTGTTCATTTTAGGTTCATGTGCAGGAAGTTGAAGCAAGTGCTGCAGACGGCTTAAAAGGTAATTTGGAGACGTATTTGCTGACTTTTGGGGATAGATCTTGTTTTATTTATTGTTAATTATATCTTTTTACATTATGACCTGATCTTTTCATTTTTGGCTTTTGATCCATAATATCTTATTTGCATTGTCAAAGTATGAAAATTAATATTCCCAGGTGTCATTTAAAATTTACAGATGAGTAGGTGAAAATATTCATTCCCAAATACCGGCATAGTGGTGATTGGACTTATGCTGTGCTCGGGGGGGGGGGGGGGGGGGGGGGGGAAAGAACATATACCATCCTATCATAGTGTAATTTACATATCTTATATATTTTGATTCTGCAAGGTAAGGCATCAAGGACACTCAGCTGGTGGTGTTTCAACCCTGGAATTGCCCTGGAAGCATTCCCCAGGTTGGGCGTGGGCTCAGTTATATTGACATCTGGCACATTATCTCCCATGGATTCATTTGCACAGGAACTGAAATTGTAAGCGACTGTTTTACCAATTAGGTCATGTCGTGACTTTCACAGTTTCTAAATAGAGATTGTTATACTGGTTACTCAGAGAATTTCCTGTTCGGTTGGAAAATCCTCATGTCATCAAGCCAAGTCAGATATGGGCTGGAGTTGTGCCAACTGGTCCTTCTGGTTACTCATTCAATTCCTCTTACCGGAGCCGTGATTCTATAGAATACAAGCAAGAGCTTGGAAATGCTATTGGTATGAAAGATAACCACTACTAATGCTGATTTTGATAAGCTGAAGATATTTTTGGCAGTCTGATAATTGTTGACAGTCTTTTGAGTAAAAGTTATAACTCTTGAACTTTTGTGTTCCAGTCAACTTTGCTCGAATTGTACCTGACGGACTGCTTGTGTTTTTTCCATCTTACTATATTTTGGACCAATGCATCGGGTGCTGGAAGAATATGGTAGGGGCTTTAAACACAATTAATTAGCCTACGGGTGAAAACTGTTTGCTTCTGTCTTATAACAAAGTATGTTCAATTTTTTTGTAGAGCCATGCAAATTCAACAACTATATGGGAAAGAATCTGCAAACATAAGAAACCTGTGTTAGAACCTAGACAATCTTCACTGTTTGCTACATCAATTGAGGTACCTAACATGAACTATATTTCCGCTTAACTTTGTCTCATCTTTATAAGTGGACTGTCTTCTTCTCAGTCCTAAGCTAATCCATCCGCTTTGGTTTTTGGGCAGGACTATATGGCTAAGCTGAAGGACACCTCAGCTTCTGGTGCAATATTTTTTGCTGTTTGTCGGGGTAAGGTATGTCTTTATCCCGGATTTTAAGAAAAAAACTTTTTTTTTGATAAGTAATGTATATTGAAAAAAGCGCAGAGGGGCGCAACCCTAGTACACATGAAGTATAACTCAGAAAACGTAGAGATATGCGGTGTATTCCAAGCCACTCTCCATATATACAATGTTTGCAACATTAGCCTCTTCAACTCTAACATGCCAATCTCTCGATCATCGAAGCTCCTTGCACTCCTCTTGTGCCAAAGACACCACATCAAACACAAAGGAACCAACCGCCATAAATGCAACACCTCACGAGTACCCAATTGTCCCCTCCAACAACCCAATAACTCACTCACCCTACGAGGCATAATCCAAACAACACCAAATAACTGAGAAAACACATTCCACATCTCTGCAGCAACCTCACAATGAAGGAACAAGTGATCTATAGACTCCACACTCGTCTTACACAGACAACGCCACTCTATCACAATAATATTCCTCTTTCGCAAATTAGTCGAGGTTAAAATCTTCCCCAAAGTCACCGTCCACCCAAAAAAAGTCACTCTCGGGGGAGTCTTAACTTTTCAAATACCATTCCAAGGAAACGAGGCCCGGACATTAGAAATAGGATTAGAGAGAACTTGATAGTAAGACTTCACTTCAAAGGATTTCCTTTTCGAAGGAATCCAACAAAGTATATCTTCTCCTCCATGTCTTACTCTCTGCGAATACAGCAACTCAAAGAAGCTAGGCACCACTTTCACTTCCCAATCATGCACCGGCCGAGTAAAAAGGACATGCCAATGAATGGAGCCATTATGGACTTGCATAGTCTGCGCTACCCACACATCCTTCGCACAAGCAATGGTAAACAACTTAGGAAAAAGGTTCTTCAACGGCTGTTCCCCGCACCAAACATCATGCCAAAACAACACCTTGGGGCCATCTCCTATCTCATATCTCACATGTGAAGTATGAAGTATATAAGAGAGAACCTCTATTAGGGAGAAAAAGAAGAAAAAAAAATCAAAAAATTCAGAAAAACTAGAAAAGTGTAGACTATTATACGACGCTATCCAAGTATAAAGGGATTTACAAAGCAGTCTTAAGATCCCACCGAAGTCTCATAATCTTCAATGTTGCTTGCGTTCCTCTCTTTCTAAATGCCCCTAAACATAGAGGTACCATCCTTTTGACTTCTAAAATGTTATGGCGTCTTACCTAATCTCTCAAACTAGCCAACAACTTTGTCAACCTTCTAGTCATGACCCACTCTACACCAAAAAGATGAAAAATTGAAATCCATAAATTTCTCGCCACTTTACAATGAAGCATAAGATGATCAGGGATTCCCCATTCTTTTACATAGAACAACAATCCACCACAATGACGTTCCTCTTCATTAGATTGTCCAAAGTCAAGACCTTTCCTAGTGTTGCTTGTCTACAAAAAGTAGACCTTCCTTTAGTATTTGGCGGACTAAAGTTCCTTTGAAAGTGGCTTTCTTCACATAGAAAGTAGCTCAATGGAAGATTCTTACTCTGGACAATCTCAAAAAGAGACAAGTCATTGTAGTGAATAGATGTTGTCTGTGCAAAAAGAATGAGGAGTCTGTGGACCATCTACTGATGCATTGTGAGATTGCTTGCACCCTATGGATTACTATTTTCAGCTGTTTTGGGTTGTCTTGGGTTATGCCCCTTCAAGTGGTCGACTTATCGCTTGCTGGGGGACGGGCGAGCGTTCTTGAAAATGCTGTCGTTTGGAAGATGATGCCTTCTTACCTTTTGTGGTGCTTGTGGAGGGAGTGAAATGATAGAACTTTGAGGATAAAGAAAGGACGCTTGAGGAGCTCAAGCTTTTTTTTTCTTCTCTTTTTTTGGACAACTACTTATTTAACTCCATTAGTGATTAGCTTTAATGACTTTTTTGTACTTTTCTTTTTCCTTAATCAGTCATGATTCTTGTATACTTCCTGTGTACTAGGTCTGCGCTTTTAATGATAATTTACTTATATATATATAATATATATATATATATATATATTATAGTTATATATAAAGCACGCCACTCTTGAAGAAACCTTAACTCTCCAAATGTTCTTTCAAGGAAATGGGGAAGTAGTAGAAAAAGAGAACGCACGATAAAAGAACCTTACTTCAAACTTCTGCCTTTTGGGAGGGATCCAACAAATTTTATCCTCACTACCTTGTCTCAATCTGAAAGAGTACAAAAGATCAAAGAAAGAAGTAACCAAATTCACCTCCCAATCATGCACTGGTCTGGAAAATGATATATTCCATTGAAGATTTCCATTAAAAGGAACTACATATGATTTGCCACCAATCGCACAATACCAACACAATTCCGGGAAGTTTTCTTTAGGGGCTGGTCCCCACACCACAAAGCATGCCAAGAGATAATCTTGGACTCATCTCCCACCTCATATCTTACAAAACTTGATAAAGCTCCCCACCCCCTCCTAATATGTTTCCATACTCCCTACTCCAAAAGGCCCCACTACCTGCTTGGGACACCAACCACCCTCATGCTATCAAATTTGGTTCCACCACCAATCTCCACAAAGCCTCCCTCTGCATAGCATAGTGCCATAACCATTTTCTCAGGAAAGCTCAGTTAAACTGAATCAAATTTCTTACCCCCAAACTATTGGAACATATCGGAGAACAAATCTTCAATCAATTGACTAAATGGAACTCAAACTCGTCACCAATTCCACCCCACAAAAAGTCCCTTTGAACTTTATCAATCCTTTTAGTCACACCTACTAGAATGAGAAAAAGAGACAAATAATAAGTAGGCAAATTGGAAATAGGGCTTTTAATTAAAGTCAACCTCCCCCTCTTAGACAAATAAAGCCTCTTTCAATCATCCAAACAATCTTCCATTTTTTCAACAATACTGTTCCATATAGACTTAGCCTTAACGAAACTCCCAAAGGAGACACAAATACTTCATCGACAAAGAGGCCACCTTACACCCAAGAATACGAGCCAAACTTTCTAGATCACCCACATCTCCAACGGGAACTATCTATAATTTAGTTAAGTTAATCTTCAACCCCGAAACTGCTTCAAAACGTAGAAATAGTCAACGCAGATGACATAACTATTCACAATTTGCCTCACACTAAATCAAGGTATCATTTGCAAACAAAAGATGAAACACAAGAAGCTCTTCATTATCCCTCGACCCCATCGAAAAACTAGATAAGAAACCTCTATCCACTGTGGCAAACATCATCCTACTTAGAGCCTCCATAACAACCACAAATAATAAAGGTGATAAATGATCCTCTTGTCTCAAGCTACGAGAGCTATTAAAGAATCTAGAGGGAAAACTATTAATAAGAATGAGATAACGCACCGTAGAAATACAATGTTCTATCCAAGCTCTCCATCTTTCCCCAAAGCCTTATCTCTTCAACAAATACAACAAAAACTCCTAATTTACATGATCATAGGCCTTCTCTAAGTTCAATTTACATTACACCAGGTTTCCCTAATCTAATTTGACTATCAAGACATTCATTAGCTATTAGAACTGAATCTAGAATCTTTCTCCCCCTGATGAATGCATACTGAGAACCAGAAATAATCTTCTCCAACACCATTTTTAGTAGATTCGCTAGGACTTGAGAGATGATTTTATAAACACCACCTACTAGACTAATAGGACGAAAGTAATGGCACCAGCTTTCTAGGGGGGATAAGAGAAGTAAATGTTGTATTGAAACTCTTCTCAAACTTCTATCGGAGATGAAACTCCTTAAACACATCCATGATATCCTCTTTAATGACCTCCCAACAATTCTAGAAAAATGCCACGGAGAATCCATCAGGGCCCGAGGCCTTATCACCATTCAAGACTCTCACTACCTCAAACGCTCTTTCCAACCAAGAAGCCTTGTCAGAACCAATGGAATTGAAAGAAAGGCCATCCAATTTTGGCCGCCAACTGAATTGTTCCAAATAAAGTTGATTATAAAATGGAACAATATTCTCCTTATTTTTGTAGAATCTGAAGACATGGACCCATTTACAACTAAAGAATCTACATTATTGTTTCTTCTATTTGAATTTTGCCACTTTGTGAAAAAATTTAGTGTTCTTGTCTCCCCTCTCAACCAAAGAGCCCTTGACTTCCTACCTCCGGCTCGCTTCTTCTAGAAGAATAAACCTCTTCAACTCCTTAGATATTTTTTCCTTTCTCAACCTGTCATCATCAATTAAAGGTCTTCCCTCTGCAATGGTGTGAAGCTCACGGATTCCATCCAATAGATCATTTTTCTGCTTCCCAACATTGCCAAAACCTCTTCATTCAATTTTTTCAGATCTGTTTTTCGATGCTCTCAACTTGTGTGCTAGAATAAAATTACTATGGGATATCCACCAAGCTTTCACTTGTTTCGCAAAGCCTCTCTAACTTGTGCCACATATTCTCAAACTTAAAATATCAACTACTCCTAACCGCAATATCGCAATCAAGAAATAAAGGAAAATGATCAGACAAGAGTTTAGGGGAGTCTCCTCTTAAAGACTCCCAATCAGGAGAGAGAAGAAACCTATCAACTCTGAACAAAGATTGAGATTCTCAATTATTGAACCATGTGAAATTTCCACCAACAAGAGGGATGTCCATGAGACCCTGATCAAAAAAGAATTTTGAAATTCCAGCATAGCTAGTGATTGTCGCACATCGCCTGATCTCTCACATGGATATTAGATAACATTATGGACGATGATTTTTGGGTAACCCTTGCAACGCTATAGCCCCTCAACCGTAAGTTGAGGGGTAGTAGGTTTTTGGAAATGGACGATCACATGATTGCGGAGGTTGTTTCGTCGTTCAGTGTCCTACTTGTTTCCTCTCGTGTGGTGACAGGCTTGGTCGATCCTTCTTTAAAGTTGATGGATAGTGAAGAAGAGGATGATGATTTCTGGGGTGTGGAAAACAAAGTTTGCTAGGGTGAGGATGAGGAAGACAGAGATCCTTATCTTTTGGACTAGGATTGAATGGGGGAGTCTAGTGAGGTCACTTTAGAGGCTACCCCATGGAAGGTTAAGGGTAGAAGAGAGCTTCTAAATTTAGAATCCTTCATCAACTACGATACTAAGGGTGTATACACTACGCGTGGGAAATGCAAGGTTTTTTAACGTTTTAGGGCTTTGGGTTTGAGGGCTTGGGTTTGAGGCTTGTCGGGTTCGGGTTTGAGGGTTTTAGGTTTGAGGGCTTGGGTTTCTTGCTCTTTTGGAGCCTTTTGTGTATACTACCTGTGTACTTAGGGGTGCCTTACACTTTTTAATAAATTCTTATAAAAAAAAACATTAAAATCACCCCCAATACACCATGACATCCCCCACCAGCTCATAATCCCAACCAATTCGTCCCAAAGCAATTTTCTATCATTGTTGTCATTCAGACCATAGACACTTGCAAAAGCCTTCTCAAAATTATTACCGACACTTCTAAATGACCACGCAACAGAAAAAGTCCCCACACCTTTTCCACCACCCTCCTATCCCACATTAACAATACCCCTTCAGAAGCCCCTCTAGACCCTACATAACACCAGTCTACATGTTGACAACCCCATAAATTGTGCATCACAACACTAGAAATAAACTCTAGTTTAGTCTCCTGTAAACAAACTATATTGCCTTCCAATCCCTAAGAAGACTTCTAATCCTCAACCTTTTATCCCTCTCATTTAGCCCACTCACATCCCAGGACAGAATCTTTGGCTTCACAAGGAACAATAGGACCCCTCCCTTTTCCTTTACCTATGTTAGAGGGACCTCCTTTGGGTCATAATTGATGGAACATGCCAATCTCTTTAGTTCATGGTTTCCTCTATTAGTTGAATTAGAAATCAGAATATATATTTGTAGAGCTCACCGAACCCTTCTGGTATCGACTTGCATCAATCACATTAAACAGAACAATCATCTGATCCTCAAACCCCTCACACGACAAACCCACCATATGACATAAATTTTTCACTCTCTGAACCACCCAATCTGAAGACATTGACTCAAGCAGCCCATGTTCTTGAATTATAGCAAGGGGATGTACAACCAAAGGCTCACTTTCCTTCAACTCTTTTCCCGGGTAAGGCACCACTGCCATAGAAGAAGATTTCGAACCCCCACAGGAGGAAAACAAACTTGAACCATCCTCAATTCCGTCCAAAGATGTTGCCTGTACCACCTGGATTTCCTGACCCATTTTTCTACCTGCCCCCACGCCATACTCCAACAGAGGAAGAGAGGTCCCTGAGAAACAACCCAAAGAATGCAACCTTCCCCTTCTCTGATGTCAAGAGCCCAATTCAACACCTTCGGAACATCCTCCTTCTCTGTCACCTCGGTACTATGGATAGCTTTCTCTACCATGGAGCTTCCTGAAGGCTCACCCACTTCCTGAGACATCCTAAACCCCACTGAACCTCCAACATCAGGATACGAGCCCAAAAAAACACCTAGCCCTGTAAACCCAACTGTATGTATGTAAGATTCTTTAACAAGGTTAAATAGAAAGCCCTTTTGTACTCACCTGGCATCATTGTTTTCCTGATAGAGCCTCTGGAGTACATGATCCATAATTACAACTCTTCTTGACTATCTGCAAGATCATAAGTGAGTTTCCGTAAAGAATCATCATTCTGCATCTTCTTGCCTTTAATGTTTGTATAGACATTATAAAACACAAATTTTGTATTAGTTGGAAATGCTGGTTTAAGAGATTTGTCATGTTGCACACACAAGGAAGTGCTGTTGCATCATGTTCCACTGTAACAGTCATTCGTGAGGTCATTTAATGGGTCCTGTATTTTGTCCATCTATCGCCCTGAACATTTTGTGAACAGGCTCTTATATTTTTGAAAAATTTCATCTTGAAATGTGTTATTAACTGGACTCCTTTGGTCATAAGCTTTTGCTTACATGCTTGCTGAGTCTCCTGATATTGTGAACAATACTGCTAGTAATTATAAATCCTGGGGGTTGACAATCTAGCAGGTCCAGTTGTAGTCTTCATGGCTAGCAAGTAGTTTTAATGCTTAATTGCAGGATTTTTCCCAAATGATTTAGCATTTCCAATCTTGTAAAAAAATTATATCATTTTTTTGTTAGCTTATGGTTCTTTTTCTTGATGCAGATTTTCTTTTTGGATGCCTAATAACGCTCTTAAATTTTGAAGTTTATTTTTTTTTGATAAGTAAGTAGAAAGAAATTTTATAAAAAGCGTAAAGCGCAGCCCTGGTACACAGGAAGTATACAAGAGTCAAAACTC
>FXXK01002987.1:6790-17669 GCA_900184695.1 Betula pendula
AATTGTTGTTCCTCATTGACATAATACAATAGGAAAGTGTTGTGTATGTTATGGCTTTATAAACCGTAAAATACTATTTTCTTCTAAATATTACGTACGAATTGCATTGTCATTTTTTTTTCTTCAGTCTTTTAACAAATCTACTACGTACAGGTTTTAAAAACTTGTCAAGATTGGAGAAACTGGAGACCTTAGATCTTAGTTGGAACTTTTTCGACATAAGAATTATAGAATCATTGAGTACAATCAAATCCCTTAAGAATCTAGATCTTTCTTCGAATTTCATAAACGGATCATTTCCTGCCCAAGGTATGTTGTTCTTTCATATTACTTTATAGAGTGTAAAATCATACTTTTCCTCTAAATACTAGACGAATTGCATGTCGTTTCTTTGTTCAATTTTCGTTTTTTTTTTCGGTCTTCTAAGTAGACTCTACTCCAGGTTTGAAAGCTTGTCAAGATTGGAGAATCCTGGAGATCTTAGAATCTTAAGTAACAACTATTTCGACATAGAGAATCATAGAATCATTGAGTGCAGTCAAAACCCTTAAGATTTAATATCTATGGCTTGGAATCGCATCAAATGGATCATTCCTACCCAAGGTAGTTGATCTTTCGTATTGCTTTATAGAGTGTAAAAATCAGATTTTCTTCTAAATACATACGAATTGCATTGGTCGTTTCTTTTTTTTTTTTTTTTTCGTCTTCTAATAGATCTACAGCAGGTTTTGAAAGCTGTCAAAGATTGGAGAATCTGGAGACCCTTAGACTTATTACCAACTATTTTGGAAATAAGGAATGCATAGAATGCATTGAGTGCAGTCAAAACCTTAGAATCTAAATCTTGCTTGGAATTAGCATAAATGGATTCATTTCCACCCAAAGGTAGTGTTGATCTTTTCGTATTGCTTTATTAGAGTGTAAAGTCATATTTTCTTCTAGAATACTACGAATTGCATTGTCGTTTCTTTTTCCTTTTCTGTTTTTTCTTTTTCTTTTTTCGTCTTCTAAAATCTACTGCAGGTTTTGAAAGTTTGTCAAATTGAGAATCTGAGATCTTAGATCTTAGGTGACATACTATTTCGACATAAGAATCATATAAATCATTGAGTGCAGTCAAGAACCCTAAAAATTTAAATCTTGCTTTGGATTAAATAGAATGGATCATTTCCCTTACCCCAAGGTATGTTGAATTTCCATAGTGCTTTATAGTGTAAAATACGCTATTTTTTTTCTTTTCTAATACTTCAAATTGCATTGTTCGGTCTTTTTGTATTGAAGCATATGATGGAGTTCTTTTTTTTTGGTCTTCCAACTAATAATTGGGGATATTGAACACGTCGTACATTCTTTGGTTATAACATTATATCATCTCTAACTGGACTGCGTCCTTTAAGACATGAGTCTTGCAAGAAATTTTTTGAACGTTGGAATGCAACAGAAGCTATTCTACGATAACGAGCCATCTTTCTTAAATTTATGATTATCACGTCAAATCTCTCTTAATCCATGATTATAATTGTTCTTTATTATTCTTTAAGGTGGACTATTACATGATTTATTTAAATTTCACATTTCTTTTGTGAATCATGATAATAAGACATATAACCTGTAATAGAACGCCCAAATACATTTTACTTGAAAATTCATATTTCATTTTTAATAATATTTGCATTTGAGTGTATTATTTTTATAAAATTTGATTAATCATTTTATTATCTTAAGCTCCTGCACCCTACCACATAGATTTATCACGTCTTTGCATGTGTCACTTGCTCCTAAGAGTGAAATAATTCTTTAAAAATAAAAAGTAAAATAATTAAATATCAATACGAATAAATTACATATTTATTTAAGCTCTAAAGAAAAATGATACACATTATTTTTTAACTTTTCTTACACTTATCTTTTTTTCATTGATTTTTCCAAATTCATTATTAGATTTGGGTGAGCTACATGTGAGTCATACCATTCAATGACAAATTTAAAAATTAGATTAAAAAAATAAATAAGAGAATAATGTATAACATTGTTTAATTTTTCACTTTTGTCATCTCTTTTTATCTTTTTAATCACGCAACTTTCAGTTTTGCCTTTTTATCAAAATATCTCATTTCATCTTACACATCCGTACAAGTCTTTTTCTTTTTCTTTTTTTCATTTCACTTTAAACCATCATTCTTCTTTCCTAAATCTTAATTTAATTTATTTTATTTTCTCTTCTCATTCCCTCCACGTCAGCATCATCTCTCCTTTTACATTTCTTTTCTTCCAGTTAGCCGAAAACTCAACCCCTCTACTCCATATTTCAGTTTTCTCCACAATTGTCTGTCCAAACTCTCGCATATCTGTATATGGATCAGAACATTCTTCAATCAAACACTACTCCAAAACTCCTAATCGGTAAACAACATCGAGACCCCCCAAACCATTTTCAAATCAACCCAAAATCCCAACAAATCAAACCCATTCATCTTCAAAATCAATCCGGAAATTCCACAACAACCTTCCTTCTTTTAACTGAAAATCAACCAATTTTTTATTTTTACTTCTCAAATACAAAATCAAACTTCAAATGAATGGGTATTCCAAGAATCTCACCTTGGTTTGGCTTAACAGAAAATCCCTTTTCTCCTTCTTCCTCTCTTTCTCTCTCTCTTTCTCTTTATCTTCTTTTCTTTCCTTTCCTCTGTTCTCTCTCTTTTCTGTTCCTTCTTCTACGGTTCTACCAACGCACGTTTCTTTTTTTCTTTTTAATTACACAATTGGAGAGCAAAAGGACAGGTGTTAAAAGATAGGAAATTTTCCGTGGGGTGAGTCGCACCCCACCACGCGTTAATCTTTTTTTAAAAGTTATTGAAATACCCAAAAAGCCTTTAAGTTTTCTGGATATTACATCTTAAACCCTTGATTTTCCGTTTTTAATTTGTCCACCCAATTTCAAATTCAAAAATTTTGTCTCCCAATTTCAAATTGATTAATTATTTGACAATAAGTTCACAATAGGTAGAAAAAAGTTGAAATACATGATGAGCTTTAAGTTCACAATAGGTATAATGGTCCAGAAGTTGTATATGCTAATGTGATCAAAACTCGTTTATAGCCAATAAGTTGTAGCTCAAATTGACCCATTACCTTTTTTTTTGTTTTTTTCTATTCAAGAGGGGGGAAGGGGTAGGATAGACCCATTACCTTGAACCTAGCTACTGACTACATTTGTATATAACTTATCAATAAAAGTAAAAATTCCTATATATGTCCGTGAAAGAGAAATTTTTTTTTATTTTTTTAAGAATAACCATGAATTTTATAATTGTTGTTCTTCATTGACATAATACAATAGGAAAATATTGTGTATGTTATGGCTTTATAGACCGTAAAATACTATTTTCTTTTAAATATTACGTACGAATTGCATTGTCATTTTTTTTCTTCAGTCTTTTAACAGATTTACTACGTACAGGTTTTAAAAATTTGTCAAGATTGGAGAAACTGGAGACCTTAGATCTTAGTTGGAACTCTTTCGACATAAGAATCATAGAATCATTGAGTGCAATCAAATCCCTTAAGAATCTATATCTTGCTTATAATTACATAAAAGGATCATTTCCTGCCCAAGGTATGTTGTTCTTTCATATTACTTTATAAAACTGCTAGCAGTTCCAATCATGTTTTATTTTTTATGTTCTATTTTATGTTGAATTATTGGTTTTTGAAAACTTGGAGGCATTTGACGAACATCCGGTAGAGTAATATATAGCAGGACATCTCTGGCTATTTAAAATGTACGGCCAAAATGAAAAGTTAACCCAAACGACATAACTTTTAAAATCGAACTAACATCAGATTTTCTAAACATCGGTGCCATAAGAGCTCTCATTCGGCCATGAAACTGAGACCATCGTTTGCTTCCGAAGATGACAAGCTTGTCATCCCAACCTCAGCAGCTGGTCTTAATCTCTCTCACATATGTGACGAGATGCTGAGTACTGTTTAAACTTGTTGACTAACACCACACTGATTAGCCCAATATGGAGACCACAATATCCTTAATTGGTTTGGTGGTTAAAACATTCTCGAAGCTGACTATCCTGAATTGTGAACACCCCTAAACTAAGGAATCTTCGGAAAGGTTATATAAGTGAATAGTGAGTTTCTAGTATTTTAGTAAGAATCTTTGATAATAATAGTTTAAGAAATTCGGATGAAATTGTGCCAGACTTACTTCCAGTTGTGGCATTTGGATCTTGGATGGTGTGAACTCAATCATCTTACCATCATTTGAAGAAAAGGACAACAAAAAAGATCGAGAAGACCTAGAACACTTCAATCTATCACCATAGACGTATATATATTTTGAATGGGAACTAGTTCAAATGTCGGTTTGAGCTTTGTGGCTGAGCCCGAGCTCTTATATATGCACCCACAAACATGAATCCATTCAGAAGTGGAGTCAAGATTTTGGTTAAGAGGGGTTGAAATTTTTATTTTAATAAATGAAACAAAAATTAAAGTTGAACAAAAATTAATTAAGATATTAAATAATATAACTAACAAAATAAATAAATAATTTGACACGAGCTCGTTTAGAATTTAATTAGAGCTCAATATAATTATTGTTATTTTCTATAATCTCAAATAATTACAATGATATGTTTCATATAATTAAAAAAAAAACAAAATTATATATATAATATATTTATAAATAATTAAATTAAAAGAGCAATAAAAATATAAAAGCATATTTAATATAAAAATTTAATTACATACTTTCTATGAAATGTGTTAATTTATATGTGCCTCAATCTTCCATTCGTATTATAATTTCTATCTAACAATTAATGTGGTCCTCATCTTGCGAGATTATCAACTTAATGGACGACTACCAGTCTCGAGTAAAAAATTACATCATCTGATTTCAAGACTAATATAAATTACAATTGAAAGAGAATTTCTATTTATTATCAGTCGGTATGCAGTCTTAAAGATTTTAATGACAATATCTTTCTTCACTTGTGGTAGGTTTGTCTAATTTCAGTAGGTTGGAGATTTTAGATCTGACTGCAAATAATTTCACTGGAAGTATTTCTCCATCTATCGGGGCACTATCTTCTCTAAAGGCTATATCATTAGGTGACAATCAGCTCAATGGCACTTTACCTAAAGGTAAGAATCAACTATAAAATCAAGTGTTTACAATTTGCTAGTATTTCCTGTGTAATTAATGATCTACAATTAATTATGAATGTGAGAAAAGGTTGAAGGAGCATGGCTGATTTAAATTGGGTTGTATGCGCTAGGAAGCACAACGTACCAATTGACCTATTACTTCTTCTTCTTTTTTTAACGTAGATTGACCATTTACTTTCTTTTTTCATTTCTTTTTTTTTTTTTTTTTAAAAAAAAAAAATCATGCATATAAAACCTGATTTCTTGATGGATTATAGTTTGGAACATAATAAGGGTAGGCATTGCTAATGCTATCCTTTTTTTTTTCAGATTGTGCACACAAATGAAGCTTGAGAGTAATCTCATGACAATTTCTTCAAGGGATCCTTCCACCATGCCTAAACAATATGACATCTCTTAGATTGTTAGATATATCTAGTAACCAATTCGCTGGAAACATCTCTTCATCTCTAATAGCCAGTCCGATATCACTTGTATACATTGATCTTAGTTATAATCAGTTTGAGGGTCTATTCTCATTCAGCTTATTTGCTAATCACTCTAAGCTTGAGGTGTTTATATTAGAGAATGAAAACGGCAAGCTTGAGATAGAAACTGAAAATTATGGGGGTTGGGACCCCTCGTTTCAGTTAAAGTGCCTTGTACTACGTAATTGTAGTTTTTACCAGCTCACTGGCAATATTCCCAAGTTTCTCCTTCACCAGCGTGAACTGGAAAAAATTGATCTATCTCACAATAAGTTGAACGGAAGCTTCCCCATTTGGTTGCTTGAAAACAATACAGGACTACAAGAGCTAAATCTTCGGAATAATTCTTTCGTGGGTCAATTTCATTTGCCGCCATATCGCTACAAGAGTATTTTATCTGTGGATGTCTCTAACAATCAGTTATATGGGCAACTTCAAGAAAATATTGGAAAGATTACTCCATACTTAGCATATCTAAATCTTTCACGAAATCATTTTGAAGGTTATCTTCCGTCCTCAATTGGTGAGATGAGTGAATTGACGGAATTAGACTTGTCCTTCAATAACTTCTCAGGAGAGTTACCGACAGAATTGGTTGCCAATTGCACCTCCTTGGGTGTTTTGAAGTTATGCAATAATCATTTTAACGGTGAAGTTTTCTCAAAGCACTTTAAGCTACGAAATTTATCATTTATGAAATTAAACAACAATCAGTTCACAGGTACTCTACCAGCTATACCCTTGCAATGGGATGAACTAGAGTATTTGGATATTAGCAACAACAACATGTCAGGAACAATTCCTGGATGGATTGTAAACATTACAGGTTTGTCAATTCTTGTCGTGAGTAACAATTCTTTTGAAGGTCAGATTCCTTGTGGAGTACTAGTAGATTACCTTCAATTAGACCTTTCTCATAACTCACTTTCAGGATCGTTACCTTCATGCTTGAATCTACAGGATGTTACTCACCTACGTTTGCAAGGAAACAACCTTACAGGACCAATACCAAAAGCTATTCTCAATTCATGGTCTCTTTTGACACTGGACCTTAGAGATAACAGCTTTTTTGGTAGTATCCCTGGTGAAATCGGTGCACTTTCTGACTTAAGAATACTTTTGTTGAGTGGAAACAATTTCAGTGGTATAATTCCAAATCAGCTGTGTTGGTTAAATAAGATAGGCATAATGGATCTTTCCAAGAACTCTCTTTATGGGACAATACCGCAATGCTTTCACAACATGTCCTTTGGAAAGATAGTCGTTGATAATCTTCTCTATAATGAATATCCTACTACATACTTCAGCCATGAAGGAGGTCCCACATTGGATTGGCTTCTAGAAGAGTATACTGAAATATATCAGCCGGATGCCGAATATGGTCAACAAGTTGAGGTTGAGTTTGTAACAAAATACAGGTCTAACTCCTACAGTGGCGACATTCTTAAAATCATGTATGGGTTGGATTTATCATGCAACAAGCTAACAGGTAGAATCCCACCAGAACTAGGAGAGCTATCTTTAATTCGTACATTGAACTTGTCTTACAATAAATTGACAGGTTCCATTTCACAAACATTCTCAAATTTCTCCCAGTTGGAGAGTTTAGACCTTTCTCACAACAATTTGAGTGGAGAAATTCCTTCAGTATTGATTAATCTGACCTCTCTAGCAGTGTTCACTGTGGCTTACAACAACTTATCGGGTAGAGTTCCAGACAGGAAAGCACAGTTTGCAACATTTGAGAAGAGTAGTTATGAAGGAAATCCATTTCGAGAGAGATCGGAGAGATTGCTATTGCTGGAAGCATGCAGTTTCAGGTTGGCTCCAGAGACAGTCTTTGGTAATGAATTTTATTAGAATATAGATAGCGAGTGAAGAATTGAGTGAATGGTGAGCATTAATAAGGATTGAATCACCGGGCGGGTGTATCTTTTTTGTGCCTGCTTATTAATTGCGATATGTTTATTGCTCCTATTGGTTGGCGTGATGATCTTGGTGGTATATTTGTAATTGGATTCAAAGGTTTATCTAAGCATTATTTTGTCGACACATGCTCGAGCTTGTGCTCTGAGTAGCTATGTTTTTAACAATCAATGATGTGTTTATGGATTGACAATTGCAGTAGAATGATATGCAGGGACGGGGTTGAGGTTAAGAATGAGAAGGGGGATCCATTTCTGCGTTATTGGGTTAGTAATGGTGAGGCTACTGTTTAACTAATCTTTTCTATATGCAGATCGCTTGTTTTTTGGGCTCTGTGTTTCTTTTTTTTTGTTCATAATTTTCTTCTTTTCTAAGCATACATCTTTTTTCTTGTTGTTTTTTTGTTTCCTGTTTATAAAATTTTTTCATAATCGGAGGTCATCTGTTTTTTTTTTTTTTCTTCGTTTATATAATCGGTGTGCCGGAGTTCAGGTCTTACCTCAAGTATCGATTTTCTTTTGCTATATGGGAGAGAATGTGATGTTTCTCACTGTTCAACGTACTTTTATCTATATTTTGTTTCTTTTTTCCTTGATATTTTGATTGTTGGCTTTTTATGTAATCTCGTTGTCATAGGAATGGTTTGTGCTTCTCTAGTTGTTGTGAGATCTCCAGAAACCTTGACCATGATTATTATAGTTTTTATAAATTTTTGTCATTTTCATCTTACAGTTAGTGATCAGATGTCACACACTGGTGTATTAATTTATATCCAAACAAATTTTTTTTTGGTTTGACCTCATATGGGTATGATCTGATTTATTCTAAGTAGCTCGGAATTAGGAAATGAGATGAATTTCTCCAAAGTATAATGAATAGGAAATGGATGATAGATGTTTAATAAAATTGAATTTCGATTTCAGAATAAATCCTGTGGTTTTGTTTGTATACAGGGTGAGTGCCACATAAATGATCATTTTGAATCTATGTCACATCCTTGGATCCCATTTTTCTTTATTGGCCTTTTGCATTGACTTTCTCCATCAAATTCATGGGAGCGTTGGCAGGACGCGGTGGCGGTTCTAACCATGGTATGCTAGTGTTTATGATGATTGCTGTATATGTTGAGTAGTCACGTTCTTACTGAATTCATTCTTTTCCCTGCTACTTATTATGATCTCATATGAATGAAATTGACTTCAAAAGGCTATTAGGGAATTTCTTATGATGAAAGTTTGCTTTTTTTCATTCCTTTATGTGTAAATAAGAGGCTTTGGTGATCCTCGAAGTCTTGATTTACCTCTTACAATTTGGCGGTTAACTAGATTTTATTGAGTGGGTAGAATCTAAAAAAAAGATTTTAGGTGTGTAAGTTTTAATTTGAATTATAATTATGAAGTATTGTGGTGTTTTATTTGGAAAAACATATAATTTATAGGGAATTTTTTTTTTCTAAATTTAAAGATTTTGGGGGCTACTGCCTCCCCCACCAAAGGGCTATGTAGTTCCCCCTTGAACCCAAGTCACCCTCATCCTATCTTGTAGGGGAGGATGTACCATTTTTTGAATTAGAGTTCATTGGCTTCTTTTTTTGTAAATCTTGGTAAATGTTTCATAGGCAGCTATTCTATCTATATCTGTTTACTTAATCATTTCCTCCAAAGTATTTAGTTACTTCTATACATTCAGTTATTTGATAATATTGTGAAAGATTTGGTCTTTTGGGTTTTCTTTTTTCTTTTTCTTTTTTTTCACTAACAATTTTAGAATTGTCATTTTCTTGTTGAAGTTTTCACCAAGTCTGTCAGTTTTGATATTTCATATTGTCAATGTTCATTTGAATAAATATTAATTATCAGATATGGTCCAGTGGATCTTATATTAATCTTGTGATTTTTTTTTATGCTATTTATATCATCTATCTGTTCTTGGATATTCTTTCTCATAAGAGTTGTTGTAATTAAATATTTTTCTTCCTTCAAATGAAGCTCCATTTTTGTGGTCCTTTATTTTTGTCCAATAATTGTAAGAGTTTTGTTTAAATTAATGTTTTGTAGGCAGAACTTGTTGGGACCCGGTCCGTGAACCTAGCTGACGCAGAACAACCGCCTTGGACGCAGCCTATGCCTGCCTTAGAATAGCTGTTGGATGTTTGGACAGAAGACGAGATTTTTGCTTCTGAGAAAATTTTAGAACTGCTACCATCTTTCCGTTAAACTTAAATGAGGAGTTGAGAAAAGAAGAAGGTGGATCTTGGTGCAAAGCCTGTTTCAGAACTTTGACTTAGCTGATCTTTCTCTTTGATATAGTTACTACTCTGTGGTCAATCCTGTTTTTTAAAAAAAAATTTATCCCCCATGTTTTGTTTTTCCCTGTCTTTTGTCTTGAGTTCTGGAATGGTCACAATGTTTAATTCTTGGGGTACATTTTTGTGATGATGAGACCGGAATGTATTTGAAGTGATAAAAATTATAATAATGCTGATTTCTATACCTGTAATAACGCCAAATTGATCAATGCATCAATGTATCTGCATGGTTCAACCATGATTGGGATATTATGTAAGCTAGCAATGGCATGGTTGTTCTTAACAAAACGATGGTACTCAATGGGAAAGAGAAAATGTGACATATAAAGTTTAGAGGGAATAACAATAGCTACTTGTTCAAATTTGGGTTGAATTGCGATAGAGCAAGTTAGATGGAATAACAAGGCTACTTGGTTTCTTCTAATGCCAAAGGAACAATATCCATTAGATGTAAATTCATATATCATTTGTACGGAAAACTTAAGTTTTATTCAAAACTGTTAATAATCATTCCAGCTACAATAACAAATTTCATCAATCAATGACAAGAATTTACAATACAAAAGAAAGCAAGTGCAAGGTGAATACACCTTGTCTCATATTAGAAGCCACAATAACCATTATTCAGTAATGAAATGTAGTTAGCTAATTACATCCATACCTACCAAAGAAGTCCATGGAAAACTGAATATATTAAGATATAGACGTTTGAAAATCTTTTAAGTGTATCAAAAATAGGATATAAACACCTAATACTCTAAAACTTCAATTAAAATTGAAGCACGTTGTTGCCAATAAGGATGAATATAAAGAAGGATAAGCTTGCACTCAAGAAGAAAATAAAATGAAGATGCGGTAAACTTGCAAAGAAGACCTGACGATCTACCTTCATACCATGATCCCTTCACTTGCATTTGAAGATTTGTTTGTGGTGGATGTGACTCGTCTACTTTGGTGCAGGTCTATTATCTAGTGGTAAGTCCACAAA
>FXXK01002990.1:0-24596 GCA_900184695.1 Betula pendula
TTTTGGACGTACGTGTTGAGGTTGATGGTGATGGTGAAGAATCTGACCCGTCCCGTTTCTGTTTCTTGTATCTGATTAAGATGCAATCTTCGCCGATCTTTTGCCTAATCCTTCGTTCTTGTTATTTAACAATTCCTTATGTCACATCCATACAACAAAGAAGAAACGCAGTCAAAAACAGTAATAAAAATAA
Source organism: Betula pendula (assembly GCA_900184695.1). Classification (NCBI taxonomy): domain Eukaryota; kingdom Viridiplantae; phylum Streptophyta; class Magnoliopsida; order Fagales; family Betulaceae; genus Betula; species Betula pendula. Next base: position 194 of record FXXK01002990.1, read on the forward strand.
AAATTTATAATTGTGGACTAGTATCTCTTTTGATTACCGGTGGAGAGGTTGGGAATGAGTCCAACAAGATTTCTTCATCTGGAAAGAAGGACGTGGCGATGAAAATTTGTTCATCTGGAAAATGTGTTGAAGAGAGGTCTGATATTAATGGGTAGCAGAGAGTGAGAGATGGGTTCTGAGAAAAGCAATAATTTGGTGGAACCAAAGATCGATCCATGGGCTCCTATAAGACATAAAGAGGAGACAGTATTGGCCAGGGGAAGAGAGAGAGAAGAGAAGAGAAGAGAGATGGAGACGGGGAGAAGAGTGGTGCTGACTGGGAGCCCATCGTATATTTAGCGGGGAGTGTGGTTGTTAGTGGAAAGCAGAGAGATCAAACGTGGAGAGGAAAAAAATAAGAAAAAAGAAAGGAAAAGACAGAAAGCATAGGAGAATAAGCGAAAAAATGAATTAATAGCGGGGGGACAAACCGTTGGACAATAGAAGATGTGGTCACGAGCCATCGGATTCACCAGAAATCACATATTTACTTGTTAACAGTACAATTTTGTCCCCAATTACATGCGAATCCTGATAGGAGTGGAAGTCCTTGCTTGACCACAGAGGCTGCCTTTGAGCTCCTCCACTTAGGATTAAGATCGTTTACCTCTTCAAGAAATTTCAAGATTAACATATTTTTAATTATTTTATATTCAAACGGCTTAAAATATCATTTTTAAAAATATAGTAAATACTTGATAAGAATTGAATATATTTTCATTAGATTCTTATCTTTATATTGTAAGAAGATTTTTAAGTCAACATTGCTATTTTGTTTTATAAGAGAAAGTGTCTTTTAGAAAAGATTAAAAAAAAACCTATTTAAAGAAAAAAATATTTTTGACTAACCACATAAGATGGTATAATTTTTAATGTTCTCATTTTCCAAACTTTTTGATGCAAAAAAGGTGTTAAATAACTAATTTGTGAATCTTCAAATTTTAAGAAAAACTATAGGAATCACTTACCTACTTGTGTCTTTTCTTGGATCATCCATAAGAGCAAACATGTATTAGCTGGTTAAATTGATAAATTACCACACATAAAGACAAGAAACAGAATGGACCAATAATTCAAGTAGGGAATTATTATATTAAGTGGAACAAAATGATTATGATCTGACTTTTGGTGGTCGAAAAGGCACATTAATGCTTTGAATAATGGCCATGAGAACAATCATGTCCATGTCCGAACACTAGTACTCCAATCACATTATTGGAAGCCCAGTGCGTTTCCAAAAATATCTGTTTCACCAGGAAAGGAAGAGTGATATATCAACTTGCCACTCGATGATAGTTCTTCTTTAGTGACGGGGTTCTATTGAATTAAATCAACCAATTCACTGTACTATGATTATTGAGGAAAGTCATTTTAACAAAAAAAAAAAAAAAAAAGTGGGCTTAGTTTTCCCAACATCCCATGGGAGTTAGAATCCACATCAACAATTCTAATCGGCTGTCAAGGATAGTTTCTGAAGGAGGATAATATAACCGGTAACAGCTCACGCGGACAATCTAGTAATTGACTTTAAATTACAAAACAAAATTAGGGTATAGCTCACAATTGACCTGACCAGTCTTTAATGATAAAATGATTAAAATAAAAATTTGACCCCAAACAATTCAAAAGAAGAAATTGTTAGTACGTACTCTTAACATTTCTCAAAAAGGTAAAAGATTACACGACCCAACAAAGGTGTTTACTTTTGACCAAAATACAACCACGGTGGCTTAAAAACGGGCGTTCTAATAATATGGTAATACAACCAATATGGATTTTGCGTTTGCAAACATGTCAATTACATATTCGAAGCCTTTTTTTAATTTTTATTCTCTTATTTGAGATTACAAGAAGGAGAAGCGTTGGTACTGTATAGCTAGACCAAAATTATGTTGGATAGCGATGGCAAGAGAAAAAGTTCTATACAGCGATCTAACTATATCAGGAATTCGAATCTCGACTAATGAATGTTTAGGAGCATATTATACCCACTTGCCAGTTAAGAGTTTCTGAGCCATAGATTTTATAGTGGATCTGTCTGCACCAAACATGTAGACATTCACTCAGGAAACATACTCCTCGTATGTATCCAGGAGACAACTCAAATTGAGTGAAAGCCGACATAACAGAAGCTCATGTTCTTTCATGAAACGATTTGCACATCTCATGTATGCCACCAAAACATTAGAATTCATTAGGTTGGCGTCCAGCTCCTCTACAAATCTATTGTTTCATGTATAATCAATGTAAATCAAGATATATATCAGAAAACTACAAAATGGTACATATCAAGATAGCAGTGTTTACAATTTACAATCTCTCGAGCTAGGATTAACTTAAAATCTAAGCGGTATAAATGATTACACATCATTTAAATTGTTTGAATGTCGTGTCAACATATTTACCACGTGGGCCGAGTCATCTATACCGTGATAATACCAACATTAAAAATCTTATTGTCTTTGTATTGTCGGCAATCTAGTGAGACAGCCTGGGATTGGCATGTCTAGAATGAGTCAACTGCCTCTTCTTTCACCTACTTTCTTTCTTTCTTCTTCTTCTTCCACGATTTCCCCTTTGGTATGCTTGTCGCTTGCGCAGAGAAATGTGCGTCCTAGTAAAGAATTGACGCTAGTTCCTCATGGGCTTCCATTTCTGTGGACAAAGAAAAGTGCGAGGAGATACGAAGAATTGTTCATTGCTTCTTTCTTCTCTTCCCTCACTTTCGGCTGCCATTGCTTTAATATTTTTGCCGTTTGATCTTCCACATTCCTTTACTCTTGAAATTTGATGCCATCTGGTTAACAAACAGTAATACAAATGTACTTATCATGCCTCCATGCATGGTATATATACCAGCAAGAAATAAGAAAATATCCAAAAATCTCTCACCTGTGATAACAAGTGCATAGGGAGGAAGGTTGGATGTAGCTGGCAATAGTACTTGAACTTGTTCACCCTGATCAGGATATAGGCAGGAATTTAGACACATATTATAAGTAGGGACTAAATATTTTGGAACAAAATGAATAACTTTGTTCTTACGCTAGCACAAATCCTGGTACAATCCATCCACAAGTCCTCGTGGTAACAAGGAATTGAAACCAATTCTATTCTGACCGGAAGAAAAGAGAATTCAAACAGAAGAAATTATTTGTCAGAAATATAATTAGAAAGGCAGAATCGAAATGCTCGTAAGGTGTGTCCTACAACGTTTGCTTTCCTTAAGAAATTAATTTGCTTCCTATTAAAATAGTATACAAGGGTTAAAAGCAAATATTTAACTAAATCCGAACACTCTCATATTTTTCTATAGCGCCTTACAGGCACTGCTGCCCATGCGCATGACGCCTTACTAGGTATACAGCACAATACAAGTGCTACATTCAAGCTTCGCTTTAAATCAAATACTTGAAGTTGTTGGGGTTTATTAAATGCCACATCACTTTTCTCTTTTTTTTTTTTTTTTTAAATGTAGGACTCTCTTCATTCAATACTTCTTTAATACCTTTCATTAAATATTCAAAACCCCAAAATACAATTAGATTAAATACTAATTTTAAAAATGTTTTAACAATATTCTAAATTTTTGAGCACCAGAACTTCAAACAACATGGCGGAATGAAAAGGGAAAAGCACAAGAAAGAAAAACTTACGGTGACCCAGAGAAAGAAGGCGGCTCGAAATGCATTCTGAGAAGGTCCAGAAAGTTAGTATATATTAATGTAATATTCCAATACGTCGTATTTTTTAATATTTTGCTTATCACGCAGAGGAGGGAATTACCCACAAATAGAGTATAATGCAGAAGAGTTAAAACAAATCCTGGGCTGCCCGAACCAGAAGAGACTATCATTTGGTCTAAACAAGAGGAGTTCCTCTAATTACATGGCTCTGATCTTTGTTTTGAAGAGCCATTCTTGCCACAATGAACTTCAAGTTTGGTTCCTAGAACGGAACCACCTACAAAAAGCATGGACCAAGTGAGGGCCGACACGTTAAAATATTTAATTGATAAAAATGAACGGTGAATTTTTTAATCACTGTTTTAAACTCATAACATCTGCTCGGATACCATATTAAGGTATGTTTGAGATTGCGTTGGAAAATAAAGCTTTTAAGTTAAAAATAGCTTTTTAGCAAAATCTTTATTTTTAAATTTTTTTTTCTAAAAGTGCATTTTGACCATTTTTAGAGTAAAAAAAATCAAAGACTAAACATGTCAGCTTTTTGTTTAACACAATTTTTAAGTACTAAAATACTTTTTAAGTTCTCTAACGCAATTCCAAACAAGTTCTAACTCATGTTCACTTATCTTAAAAGTTTAAGCTTATAAGAAAAGATGGATTAATAATTTAATTAATATTTCTAACTTAAAACTGGCATACATGGCAGTTACTATGCTGCAATATGCTTACCAGGAGAGGAATATAGGATACCCAGAGAAATACATGCCAACCTGGTTGAGTACAAAACAAATGTTTTTTAAAAAAAGACAGCTTTGGTTTAATTGATTAAGGAGACGAAAGATTAGATCAACTGAAAAAAAATAAAAAAATAAAATAAAGGGAAGTATGGTAGTTACCGTACACATCCACAAGCAAGAGGATAACGACTAGAAACCACATTATGGGGCTGCATGTCAAGACGGGGAAGAACACATGAGTGGAGAGAAATTAATTAGGGAATTATCATAATCAAAATATATCAAATTAAGGTGTAATCTTCCATCATCAGAAGCATTTGTTTTCGTTAATTTGTATATAATTTTAACAAAAATGTGTAGAGAATCATGCAACCTGATGCCAACCACGTCCTTGAAATCTTCTTCCAAAGATCGCTGTATGTATTGCTGGAAATTGAAGTTTTCTTTCTTGGCTGACTGGTGAGCCTGAAAAAATTTTGAGCAAGAAATATATATGGCAGATGTTAATTTTTGGTCCTATATTTTTATGCTAAAATTTAATTAGAAAGATCGAACTTGAAAGCTAATTACCGAGATAAAGCCATGTCTGAGAGTGAGATAATCAACTTTTGCTACGGAATTAAAGAACTGTCTGAAGAAACATTTCTGCCCCATTCACAATTTCATCGGAAGTGTTAGACGTAATTAATTAGCGCTGTATATTACCATTAATTGCTGGTGTTTTTCTTGTCCATTTAGATTATATATAGAAAGGCAACTCACAATCCACAGCTGAAACGTCGTATCTGTAAAAGTAGTCAAGTGCCGTCTTCCAAATGTTGTTTGCCTCGTAAATCTGAATCGATTAGGATCTAATAATCATTGAAAAATATTAGTCATGAGTTATCAAATGTGTATGTTTGTTAGTGTGTTTTAAGAAGCGTTTTTTGTGTTTAGTTTTAACACGACATAAAAATAAAAATTGTTTTTGTATTTTTAAGAGTATTTTACGTTTTGAATTGTTTGATAATGCATTTATCTTAAAAATAAAAAATAAAAACAAAAACAAAAACAAATTAACATGAGTCATTAAAAAAAAAAAATTGTTTTAAAGATCTTTTCATTATTTTAAAAATCCAAAGATTCATTTCATTCAAAATCGTCACCTATATAGTCCGCATAAAAGTATCTACTGATATACAATGATCGCAACCTTTTTTTCTCGTGCTGACAAACATTTCTATTTTATAATATATAGATTGGACTCTTTTTCTTGTGGCTGACAGTGTACCGATGGTATGTTCGTAATAGTCGTTTTTCTTGAACGTTCTAAAAAATTTCATAGCGTATAGTCTACGAAATGAAACAGTCGCTGTCAAAGATTATTGCCCAATTAGTACAGCTAGGAATAAGTAATAACGGCATACGTAAGCACAAGAGATAAACGTACGGGTCTAGAGCTCAACTTGGAATTTTGAGATAATATGGGAAAACAGCACTCAATTTAAGACTTGGATTCTCTGGAGTTTTTCATCACCTACCATTGTATAAAAATACTATATTAAATAAAATAGAGATAAAATAATAGTTTTTTTTTATTTATTTATAAAAAGAAGTTGTGCACGTTCCGTTCTAGGGTTTATGGATAGTTTAGCTTAATTAGCTTTCCTCGAGAATAGACTTTCTTAATTACCATATATATATATAGATGCAGATCTAATTATGAGATAAAAATATAAATAATGAGAGTGTATATAAACATACCATTTGCAACTTGGTACTCGGTTGTTTGAGTTTCTTTCTCCCAAGCTTCCCAACGTCTCATCTATTAAAACAGACAAAATGAAAGAGATAACGACGTCAAGCATTCGCTATTAGAAAGGTTTTCCTTATTTTGGTATTTTTGCTATGAGTAGTACTATGTATTATATTTTTATTTCACAAATATTTTATAATATGATATGTTAGTCTCAATCAATTATTAGATTGTTTTTTATTTTTTTCAACAAATATTAATTCAAAAATTAATTAGTTGAGACTGCATAAAAATGATACATCAGCAGAACCATACATTGCATTGGAAAGGGGAAAAATAGATGAAAGACAGCCTCTTACCTTGGCCCTACCCAAAGCCATAGTGAGAACACAATACACGATTTGCATAACAGCTAGCGCAAAAATGAACCTGTGAAGCTGATGGATCCCGTCTTGCGACATTAAACCAACCTTTCCCTGCAAATTCCTTCTTAATTAATTATATATTAACACTAACATAATCCTAATTTGTTATCTTTCTCAATTGAATTCACTAATTAGAAACATATATACCTGTGAACTGCAAGAATCTGCAGAAGCTGCACCAGCATCATTTGTAGTTGTTGTACCCTCTTCATCGTCCTCCAGCCGCCTACGAGGTTGCCACAAAAGACTATTCATCGATTTCAAACTCCGGATAATTACTTTTGCCACGTGCTCGTATTCTTGTACTTTGATAGATTGGGAAGAAGCGTCCCGTTTCTTGCATGGAAGCATGGTGTCCCCAGCTTTCTCAGATATGCATATTTTAGAAATGTATTCTTGAGTTACTGTCAATATGAGCGACATAAACCCCAGAAGCATCAATTCTGTACAAATCCCACGTAAATCATTGTTAAATCACTACTTACTCTAAAAGTTTATAATATATAAGATTTAACACGTGAAATATTTAATTGAATTAAAAAGTAAATGACAAATACGAAGTTCGAATTCAGGACCTCTGCTCTAATACCATTTTAAATCAGTATTGATCAATAAAGGAGCTAGAAGGAGGTTGGTGTGGGCTATGGCCTCCCGCCAACCTCCCTCTAGCAAAAATAATTTGTTAAAAATTAATGCTTTTTTAACTTTTAAATCGTTTTTTTTTAAAAAAAAAACACACATTTTAGGTCCTTTTTTTTACTTTGGCCCCTCAAAATGATTCTCAAACAACAAACGTGTTCCTGACTATATTCATTCATATGTTTTGGGACCATGGTTGTAGTATATATTTTTGTGAGTATTGAAAGATAAAATTTTGATTGAACCTGATTTAAGTTTCTCGAGTGCACCGTTCAACGCTGTTTTCCGATGTCTCTTTAGCCACTGCATGCCATTTCTCTCACATTAGCTTCGAGTTTATATATATATATATACAGGAAAGGAACAAAACAACCCCGGCGAAAGAAAAAGAACCACATACTTTGGAGAGGAGATGGATAAATTGCTCTAGGATAACGGAGATGAAGATGAAGAAGAAGCAAACTACGGCAAGCGCCCATGTCGGAGTGTATTCAAGGGAGATTCCGGTTGAGCCTCCACCCGCCATGACCCTTTTTCTGATTTCCCTGTTAGAATTATTTTTCTTCAGTTGAATATGCCATCCATCTATATATATGGTTGAAAAGGTGACAAGAGAGACCAAGACTTTTTATAGGCACAAGTTTTTTTGGGGTACAAGAGTCAAGATACATGCATCGAAACAAAGATAAATATATAAATATATAGCCACATGGTCCTAAAACCAATTTCTTGTATCCACACTTCTTTCTGTTTTCATAATCTCACCAAATTAATGCAAAAAATATTAGAACATATTATACAAAATCAAATTATTAAAAAAGAAAGTCTACCAAGTTCATTTAAGAGCCCGTTTGAAAAATAGAGCTTTTAAAGTAAAAAATTAAGAACTTTTTTAAAAAAGCTTAATTTTTAAGTTTTTCTCAAAAATACATTTTTGCCCTTTTTAGAGTAAAAAAATCAAAACAATACTTTTAGACCTCGTTTGGTTAGCGAAATGAGTATTCCATCACGAAAATGAAGAGTTATTTTTGAAAATAGAGGATGATGGAATGAAATAGTCATTTTTATACTTTGGTTTGATGACAACATATATACTTTAATAGGAATTAAATTAAAACTACTAAAAAAACTCAACTTTATTCTTATGTTTTCTAAACTTAATTTTTTTAATTTTTAATTTTTTATGGAAATACAATGGGTGGCCGACCACCCCACCCACCCAAGAACACGGGGTGGTCGCGCCACCCTCGACAACCCTCTTGGTGGTTGCCGGGGGCAGTGCGACCACCCTTGGCACTTTTGGAGGTGGCCCTAGCCATTTCCGGAGGTGATCACGGGCACCTTTGGGGTGCTCCGGGGGTGGCCAAGGCTACCCTCTATGCTCATCGGGGGTGATCATACCACCCCCAGTGATCACCAGGAGGATCGCCGGGGGTGGTGCGGCCACCCCCATGTTCTCCTGTGGGTAGCCAACTATCCATTCACATCATGTTCTTAGGTTTTTTTTTTTTTAGTTAGAAAATGATTTACTTTATTTTATTTTGGAGTAAATGTTGTCAATTCCTCACGGAATAATTATTCCTCTAATTTTATAGAAGAATAGCTATTCTTCTTTGTAAGAAAATAAGTATTTCAACAGAATAATTATTTTTTGAAATAAGCTCTTATTAAATAAAAAAATGGCTATTTCATCGGAATAGTCATTTCATTCCGAATGTGTATTCCGCAAATCAAACAGAACCTTAAAAAAAAAATTTCAAACATATCAATTTTTTGTTTAGTACAATTTTTTAAGCACGGAAAGCAATCCCAAACATGCTCCGACATCTAGAAGCTTAAAAAAATTGAAATCTCCGTCTTGTGAGTGCCATCTGGAGATCAAGTTTTGAGTTGATCATCTGGGGCCGGTGTGTGTATAACGTTATCATCCAATCAAAGTCTAGAATTCTATTCCAACGAAAATTCTCCTAATTAAAGCAATTACACTTTGCACATACACCAATGACACCATGTAGTGTCTCTATTGAATCTTCCAAATATATCACGTAACGTCTGATGGATATTTTCATTTACGTGTTGAATGTTAGAGAGTCAAAATTGGAGTCTATATATTATTTGCCACAACATCAACTGACTTTTTTTATTCTTCTTAGATAGAAGTCCATATCGGTTTTGTTGTTGAATACTGTCTTAAATTCCAAATGTAATAAAAGGCGTGTTTGAAATTGCGTTAGGTAGTATAAAAAATATTTTTAATATTTAAAAATTTGTGCTAAATTTTTAATAAATAATATTTTTTAAATTGTTTAGTATAAAAAACAGCATTAATTTATGTAATTTGATAATTTACATTTTGAAAGAAATTGCAGGAAATTCTTATCTTATTTGATAAAAAATTTTAAAAGTACTTCTATAGCTATTTTAAGTTTTTTTTTTAAAAAAAAATAAATAAAATTTAAAAACTCTATTTTTCAATACAATCTCAAACATGCTCTTAACTAAATTTGATAGACTTTCTTCTTTAATAATCTGATTTGTATAATATGTTCTAATATTTTTGTCATTTATGAACATTGACGTTGATTTCTGGACAGAAGTTGGACGGAAGTACTATCTCCATTTTTAGCCTTAAAATGAGTTCTTTAAATTTGGCTTTTTTAAAATTTTTTAACAAAACATACAAAAACTACTATTTAACAAACTCTTTACCAAATGTTAAATTTAACATTTGTCAGAAACTCTCTTTAAATCTAAAGAGCTAAAAAGTGAGTTAAAAAATTTTAATGTTTTTTTTTCTTTCGTACGTTTTCTTCTTTTCTATGGACCAAAGTAAATTTTTAATACAAAAAAGTCCAAAAGTTAGTTTCATCAATAAAATAAAATATTAAGTTAAAGTAAAAAAAATATTTAGAGAATTTAATATTTAGTGATATAAAAAAGTGGCTAGATCAAAGGTATTTAACCCTAAATCTTACACATTGAATTTCAAATCAATGATTGACATTTGAAGAAATCTACTAGGTAGAATACCATACAAATTCTAGGAAATCGTAAACCTTTACGCAACATCTTTCATATCATATCACATCTGCTCTCTAGTTAGAGCTCTCTCCTCTCTGTCCTAGAGCTTTCCCTTCTCTGCTTATAGAGCTTCTCCTTCTCCTTGTTCTGGTCTCCTTTTCTCCTTTTTCCTTCGTGTTCTTAGTTGAACTTTGGTCTCTTATCATCATGGATAATCTGGACAGTGATATTGACGAGCTTAGCTTACAGACACAATACTTAGGGTGGACTGATTTCTCTCCTCTTGAAGATGTTATATCAGCACCGCCGGTCCTTCCTCCTTCTCTTACCCTGGTGGGCAAGATTATCTCGCTCAAACCTATCTCCAAAGCTACCATTAAGAAGAATATTCTACACGCTTGGAGTTTTCTGAAATCAGTCTCTATTGAGGCAAAGGATGACAACAAGGCTGTGTTTATCTTTGAGGATTTGGAAGAGTTATCTCGGGTGCTAGACCAGTCTCCATGGAATATCAAAGTGCACCGTTATTTCTAAAGCTTGGAAAAATGATGAAACTTATGAAGATGTGGATTTCTCCACGGGAGCTTTTTGGATTCAGGTCCATGGGCTTCCTCTTGATCACATGAATACGGACACAGCTATCCGTATTGGCCAGAGTCTTGCGAGTTGCTGGAAATCGATGACTCTCTGAAATGTAGAGCGGGCAAACAGAGCTTTCTTCGCCTTCGAGTGATGATTGAACTTGAAAAACCGCTCATTCCTGGTTTTACTCATCGCCGTCCTCCAAAGACTCCAGCTTGGGTGCAATACAAATACGAGAGGCTATCAGATTATTGTTATTCCTGTGGAAGGTTAGGGCCCTTATCTTTTTATTGTCCAGTTATTCCTAAGCTACCGGATATTGGTTCGTTCAATGACAAGTTACGTGCCAATCCGATGAGAGACACTCGAGTTGAAGTCCTTAAGCCTTCATCCTCTCTCTCTCACCCATCTTCTCCTTCGGGGGGATCCTCTTCTTCCAATAGCAAAGGTGCTAAGTTTCAGAGCCCTCACTCGCATACTGAGTCAACCCAGATACCAGCTCCGAGTTCCAATACACTCACTATTCCCACTCGTTTCCACTTTGCTTCCCCAAACTCTGCTGTTTCGAGCGTCCCGCCCCATACCTCTTCATCAACTTCATTTAATGAAAAGCTTCCATTTGTCAATTTTCAGCTGCCGAGCCTTACCTCCCTTAACTCCTCATTAATGTTGACGCACGTTGTTGAAAGACAGCAGTCAATTCATATTTCATCCTCCCTATCACCCATACCTCCTGTGTTTCCCACCTTTTCTTTTCCTACCACGTGCAGCAATTCAAACCTTACTAAAAATATCGGCACAAATCCCTTTGATCTCTCCCACGAGTCTGCTAGCCCTCCCACGTGCCCCTTGAACCAAGTTTCTCTCCTTTCTCGCAAACCTCATTCTCAGTTACCCATCTCCACTGTTAAAAAACGTTTCCACCCTTATCCAAAGGAGAAGATTCCTTCTTCTTCTTCCTCTTTAGATGCTGCCCACCCTCAGAAAAAAATCAAAAATACTAAGCACCTCTCCTGTGAACCTTCTGATTATGCCTCTGATGAAGAAGCCTCCTCTGATATGGTGGTGGGTTTGCTACCCCCACCAGAGCCTCAATGATCACTCTAGCTTGGAATTGTCGGGGCTTGGCCCGTGCTCCGACAATTCGTATTCTTCGGGCCTTGATCAGAACTCATAAACCTGATCTCCTCTTCCTCTCTGAAACCAAAGTCTTTTCTTCTCGTTTTCTTCTTTCTCTTACTGCTCTTGGCTTTTCTTCTTGGCTCGAGGTTCCCCCTGTAGGCTTCAAAGGAGGTCTTTTTTTGGCTTGGAAAAACGGAATTGATCTGGAACCTATCCGTCTGGACAGCACTGGTATCTCTTGCTTGGTCTACTCGGATCCCTGTAATTATCCGTGGATGCTATCTTGTGTTTATGCTCCTCACATTGCTCAGAGTCGCTCTCTTTTTTGGTCTCACCTAACTGCACTGGGGAATTCTTTTGGAGGTGCCTCGTTGTTGCTTGGGGACTTCAACTCTATTCTTTCCTCATCAGAAAAATGTGGAGGTCGCTCTTTTGGTTCTACGTCACATAATGAGTTTGCTGATTTTGTGAATTCAAATGGGCTCATTGATTTGGGTTTTGCTGGCAACCGGTTTACTTGGAGTAACCACCATATTGGTCGTGCCAATATTAGAGAACGCCTGGATCGCAGCTTGGCAAACCTTGGCTGGGTTAATTTGTTCCCCAACGCGTCTATTTCTCATCTGCCTGCCATCAAGTCCGACCATTGCCCTGTTTTGCTCTCTTCTAAGGGGCCCTTTCAGAACTTGCCTAGGCCTTTTCGTTTTGAGGCATTCTGGACGAGAGATAAGGGCAGTTTTGCGGTTGTAGCTGGAGCTTGGCTAGTTCTTGAATTGGGTTCTCCAGCTTTCTCTCTCAGCAGAAAGTGGAGGAACACCAAAAAAGCTCTCAAGCAGTGGAACTTGCAGCATTTTGGGCACATCCAGTCTCGTATTAAATCCCTTATGGGTGAGATTGATGCTTTGCAGATTTTAGATCATACTCCCTCTAATGCCGAGCTAGAAGTTTCTTTGCAAGCTGACCTCCAGGAACAATTGTTGCGTGAAGAGGTTCTTTGGAAGCAGAAATCGAGGGAGCTTTGGTTGACCTGTACTGATCTAAATACTAAATTCTTTCACGCCTCGGTTGTCTGTAGGAGAAGGTATAACTCTATCCTATCCCTTAAAGATGCTAATGGATTCGTATTTCTGGTAGAGACAATATTGGCGCATTTTTGGTGGATCATTTCAGTAATCTTTTTTCTTCTTCTCAGCCTGTTTTGGATTCTGATCTCTCTAACTTGGTTGAGAGGGTTATAACTGATGAAGAGAATTCCTTCTTATGCCTCATTCCTGATGAGAGGGAGATTTACTTAGCCTTAATAGAGTTAGGTCAGGATAAGGCCCCGGGACCAGATGGAATGACTGGGTTGTTCTATAAAACTTATTGGTCTATTGTTAAGTCAAATGTTATAGCTTCAATCCAATCTTTCTTCAGGGGAGGTTTTATGCTTAGGGAGTTCAACCACACTAACATTGTTTTGATCCCAAAATTAGACAATCCTTCCCTTGTTAATCACTATCGGCCCATCAGTCTCTCTAACCTGAATTACAAGATTATTTCTAAAATTCTGGCCAATAGGCTTAAGCCTCTCTTGCACAAGATTGTGTCTCCTTTTCAATCTGCCTTTCTCAAAGGTAGATCTATCCAAGATAATACCATCCTAGCCCATGAAATTTTTCATGCAATGAAGCATAAGCAAGGTAATGGTGGTTTAATGGCCCTAAAGCTTGATATGGAGAAGGCCTTTGACTCCATGGAATGGAGCTTTCTGTTGCGGATTCTTTCTCTTCTTGGATTTCATCCGAAATGGATAAATTGGATTCAACAATGTATTTCTACCTCTTCCTTTTCCATTATGCTGGATGGTGCCCCTTTTGGAAATTTTTTGCCTTCTCGGGGGTTGAGGCAAGGAGACCCATTGTCCCCTTTTCTCTTCATCTTGGGTTCTGAAATCCTTACCAGGTTGATCTCTATGGAGGAACAAAAAGGAGAGCTGCATGGTATTAAAATCTCCAGCCGCTGCCCTCCCATTTCCCACCTTCTTTTTGCAGACGATGTGATGTTTTTTGCTAAGGCTAACTCCCGGGAAGCCAACTCTATTTTGAAATGCCTTTCCACTTATTCCAACTGGTCAGGACAGTGCATCAATGTGGCAAAATCGTCTATCTTCTTCAGCAAGAATACCGAATCTGCTTCCAAAGTAGCGGTCAATCACATTTTGAAGCTCCCTCCTATTCCGGCTAAAGCTAAATATTTAGGGCTTCCTTTGTTCTTGGGACGAAAGAAGGAGTCTTTTTTGGAGATTAAAGATAGAATCTTGGCAAAAATTACTGGATGGAAATCAAGGCTTTTATCTCAGGCAGCTAGGACAACTTTGATCAAAGCTGTGGCAAAAATTACTGGATGCACGTGTGTCATGCCTTAACGTGGCCGTTGAAAATGTGATATTTTTATTAAATTTGTTGGGAAATATTTCCCTCAATCCAGCCCATCTACATAACTTCTACTGGTGGGTTGATTAAAACCCATTGGGCCTCAGTTTCAAACTCAGCCTTAGTCTCAGTCTCAGCCTTAGTCTCGGTCTCAGCCTTCGTCTCAGTCTCAGCCTTAGTCTCGGTCTCAGCCCTCAGCCTTCATCTCAGTCTCAGCTCATCTCAATCTCAGCTTAGTCTCGGTCTCAGCTTCGTCTCGGTCTCAGCTTCATCTCAGTCTCAGCTTAGTCTCAGTCTCAGCTTCGTCTCAGTCTCAGCTTCGTCTCAGTCTCAGCTTCGTCTCAGTCTCAGCTCATCTCAGTTTCAGCTTAGTCTCGGTCTCAGCTTCGTCTCGGTCTCAGCTTCATCTCCAGTATCACGCTTAGTCTCAGTCCTCAGCTTTCATCTCGGTCTCAGCTTCATCTCAGTCTCAGCTCATCTCAGTCTCAGCTTAGTCTCAGTCTTCAGCTTCATCTCAGTCTCAGCTTCGTCTCAGTCTCAGCTTCGTCTCAGTCTCAGCCTTAGTCTCGGTCTCAGCCCTCAGCCTTCATCTCAGTCTCAGCTTCGTCTCGGTCTCAGCTTTCATCTCAGTCTCAGCTTAGTCTCGGTCTCAGCCTTCATCCAGTCTCAGCTTAGTCTCAGTTCTCAGCTTCATCTCAGTCTCAGCTTCCGTCTCAGTCTCAGCTCATCTCAGTCTCAGCTTAGTCTCGGTCTCTGCTTCGTCTCGGTCTCAGCTTCATCTCAGTCTCAGCTTATCCTCAGTCTCAGCTTCGTCTCGGTCTCAGCCTTCATCTCAGTCTCAGCTCATCTCAGTCTCAGCTTAGTCTCAGTCTCAGCTTCATCTCAGTCTCAGTTTCTCTCAGTCTCAGCTCATCTCGTCTCAAGCTCATCTCAGTCTCAGCTTAAGTCTCAGTTCTCCAGCTTCGTCTCAGTCTCAGCTTCATCTCAGCTTTCTCGTCTCAGTCTCAACCTCAGCTTCAGCCTCAGCCTGCTCAAGCCTCAGCTTTAGTCTCAGTCAATTTAAGAAGCCTAATCTAGAAAGAGTTATTATCAATATTAAACATTATAATGAGATAAAGCAACGATGTGCATAGGTCCGTGAAGATACATCCTTATCCAATGTGATAAGAAGGATAAGAGGAGAAGAGTCATTTCCAAAAAGAAATATTATTGCAATTAGCTTTAGTCTTGGATAATCCTAGATAAACTCTTATCCCATCTAATTGGGGATAAGAATCTTACTCGGATTCCTAGAGTCCTAATCGGATTCCTACTTACAGTTCTATTCAGATTCATTAAGAGAATTCTATTCAGACTCAAATAAGAAGATGCCTAAGCTGAACAAACTCCTAGCCTATAAATAGGCCCATACTATCAGGTATCAAAGGACTGAAATCTCTCTGCGCTCTTATTTTCTAAAGAATCAATATCTCAGATATCTAACTTAGGCATCGGAGTGGGATCTAGCCGGCACCCCCGGCAAGCCCCTTTGTTCATGTTTATTGTTTTGCAGCTATCAAAGAAATTATCAACGAAAGCACACGTCACCATACCGGAAACTGCACCAACAAAATTAAACAATCTCTTATACAGATTAAGTAATTAATTAAACACTGTGTAGGTCTACTTGTACGGTATGCATACCGTATATTCCAGTCAAAGATGGAAAATAAATTTCTGGTCTACGCTTCCAGACAATATAGAAATTTGAACCATTAATTTTATTAGCAGGTAACGTGCAGATTTTTTTTGTTTTTCTTTTTTGAGGTAAAGGTGACGTGTAGCATTCAGGGTTAGACAATTGAGTATAAAAATCATTTGTTTGGCAAAGGGCTTTTGCATGTTTCTCTTCTTTTTTTTTTTCTTTGTTTTTTTTTTTTTGCGCAAATGGATGAAGGGGTTGAGTCTGTATTTTATGAGTTTTTTATTGGGTTACCGCGGTTGCCGTTTCTTTACCGGCCGCCTGAAGTTTCAACGGTTGGAACAAGTCCCAGACACTTATCCCAACCACTCATGCAGACATGGACGGATCTATGCTTAGACCCTTTGGTTTTTAAATTTTCTTTTAAATTTTTTTTTTATAATGTTAAATATATATGTATTTTTAAGTTTAAAAAATTAAATTTAACTCTTACTAAAAATAAATTTGACCCTTATCTATACCTTCGCTCCACCGAATGAAAAATCTTGGTTGATGCGGAGATCTCACTTAAGTTTTGTCAGAAAGTTCTACGTTTTAAAATTATAAGGCCACACAAGAACATTCTCTTAGAACACGTATGTAGTTTCCTTTTCCTATTTACTTTGAAAAATAATAAATCTTAACATATCACAACAAACAGGGCATTTGGTCTAGTGGTATGATTCTCGCTTAGGGTGCGAGAGGTCCCGAGTTCATTCTCGGAATGCCCCATTGGTTTTGCTTTTCCGAGCTTCTCAATTCATTCACTCCTGGGCCTCAGTTAATTGGGCCAAATATATTGGCTTTGACAATCGCTGCCCTCAGGCCCTGAGCCTTAAGGAGAGTGGGCTGAACCAGTAAGCCTCTTCCATGGATGATAGGCTGATAGCCATTATGGTGGATGATTATCCCCTTGAAACCGAAAAAGAAAAAAAGAAAAAAAAAGGTGGATGATTATGCGTACAGAAGTCTGAAACATCATGATCCATTTTGTCTAAATATACATAAAAACTGTGAAGGAACTGAAAGAAAATATTACTAATGACGATAGTTGGTTTGTATTAGTTAAAGTAGTAGCAGCAATTTTTTTTAGAATTTTTTTAAATATAAGAAATTAAACTATATTTTGCTTTTTGCTTTTTACATTAAAAAAATGTTCAGAAAATTATTTTGCTTCCTTAGAATTAGAGTACAACTCTTAGTTTTCTTGGAACTCCCCAAAGAAACATTCCCTTAGTTTAGAGAATAACAAGTGAATATATTTTAAGGGGTTTTATTTTTAAGAGTTTTTTCTATATTTAAAAAATGAAATGAATTTTAAGAAAGCGGCTATTAGTGTTCTAAGCACTCAAAAAATATTTAGCTTGAAAATGGTCATTTAGCTATGAGGAGATTGTGACCCAACACCAATTGTCAATCTTAAACACCAATCCTCTTAAAGGTCTTGTGCTCACACATCATGGTTTATTTTCTGAATAATGCTAGAGGGATAACTCAAGTTATCATTGAGTTCTCACAAAAGTAATGATTTTTAAAATTATTATTAAACTTGTGATATAATTGACTATTAGATTTTGATCCAATAGTAATTTTAAAAGCTATATTACTTTTGAAATAACTCAACAAAGACTTGAATCCTTCCTCTAACATTACTCTTATTTCCCTATAAATGTTTGGTTCATAACTAGTGTTCCAAAGACGTGATTGTTGTGCCTATAATTTAGTAATAATGTACATAAAAAGTAGATTCCAATCGATGTCAAGAAATCCCAAATATAAGATTACTCTGTAATTTTCCTAAATTTTTCATTATATTCCAAAAAAAAAAAGGTGACCATCATTGAAAAATAAGGTGAGATACTTACCTGAGATTTGAAGACTTAACGCGGTGGAGAACGATAGTCAAGAACAGTCAACATCGGTGAGAAAGAGTAGAGAGGCGGAGAGAAGAACAAGAAAAAGAAGAGAAATAAGGGTTTTAACATATTTTAAGTGCGTATTCTTGAAACTTTTTTTCCTTCCCGCTCGAAATTTTGGTAGCTGTAGTGCCATATATTTGTTATGTGAAATCATGATTTTGATTTAAATTCGTGCTTATTCAAATAAACACCCTTAACCTGCTGCCAAAAATTGCGAAATTTTCCATGATTTTAGAATATGCATGTTTTAAACCACACTCTCAAACACCCTATATTTTGTGATTTATATTAAAAAAATACAAATAATCCATTTTAAAACGTAATCTCAAACGGCCCTTAGTCCAGCTTCAATAACCACTATTGGATCAGATGAAGATAAATGTTCACCAAACCATCAATCTGATCAACTCATGGATGGCAGGGAGTAACACTTCCTATAGTTTTGAGATAAAGTTGATTGTAAAGATAATTTTATCTTTCAGTTTTCTTGTATATTATAAAGGTAATTAGTTTTATAAAGATAATCAAGAAAAGTGCATGTACCCCCTTAAATTACCACCTCATTATTAACATGCTTCATAAATTATTAATTGTGTCAATGTTTTCTTTCAATTACCAAAAATGTCAATGTCCCCCTCAAGGACAAAAATCTCCTTTATAAAATTAAAATTTCTTAAAATTATAGATAAAAAACTTAAAACTTAAAAAATAAAATCAAAAAAATAAAATCAAAAAATCAATTAATTAAAAAAGGAAAAAAAATGAAGAAATAAACTACCACCCCCTTTATTTATTTATTTAATTTCTAGTTTTTTTAAATAATAATTATTTTTTTAATTTTTAATTTTTTTTTGTTTATTTTTCAAAAAATTAATTAATTTTTTTTTTTCAAATTTATAAGGATATTTTGGTCTTGTTGAAAATTTTCTATGGTCATTTTTTGTCTTTTTGCTGGCCTTGAAAAAATTGACACAATTAGTAATTTAGGGTGTAAGAATTTAATGTCGATCGTCCCACATCACATGACACATATGAACATTTATTAGACTCCTAATGTTATAAGATTATTTAATCCTCCTTAATAAATTGTTAGTTAACTAATAAAGAGAAGTGATTTCTTATTTAAATTTTACTTTGAGAATCAATGATGAATAAGAAAATAGGTTCTCTCTCTACCCTATAAATATGGACAATATCCATCAACTTTGTGTGTTTGAAAAGGGTCAAACAAGAGAAACTGTTTTCTAGTCCTTATGCTTTCATACCAAGTTCCAAGAATGTTTTATTGCTGTGGATTCGGAGAAAGTCCACATATCTCTCTTAAATTACCACTTAGTTGAAAATGTCATTTTAAACTTTCTATTGTAACAATGTCCCTCTCAAACTACCAAACAATTGTCAAGGTTCCCCAAAGATGAAAATATCCTTAATAAATAAAATTAAAAATTCTAGAAAAAAACTGAAACTAAAAATTTAAAAAACACAAAAACAAATAATAATAATAATAATAATATTCTTTTATAAAATAAATAAAAAAAAAAAAAAAAAAAAAAACACTACCACCCAATTGGCCAATTAAATATTTTTTTTTAAAATATATTTATATATATATATATATATATATATTATATATATATATATTTGTTTTTAAAATTATTATTATTATTATTATTATTATTATTATTATTATCGCATTCATAAGGGTCAGAAAAAATAAAAATAAAAATAAACATAAAAAATAAAAGAACACTGCACCTCAATTGGCCAAATTCAACATCATAAAGATTTTTCGTTTAAAAAAATTATCTTTTAGAAAATAAAATAATTTTTTTTTCCTAAATTCATAAGGATATTTTTGTTTTATTGAAAAATTTGTAAGGTCATTTTTGTCTTTTTGTTGGCCTTAGGGCGGACATTGACAATTATTTAATAGTTTGAAGGGAGATATTGTCACAATTAAAAATTTGGTAAAAATATTGTCAATTGAAAGATAGATTGAAGGAATATGTAAATTTTTCCAAAAAAAAAAAACAAAGGTGAAAGGTTTAGCCTCACTCTCTAGTATAAAATTATGATCACACTGGCTATCCTTTTTGGTTCCACTCCTTTCCTTTAATATCACCGACACACCAACCAAAAAAATTAGCTTAATCTTTTTGAGATAAACGCCATTGTCTTATGAAACTGCATGTCTCTAATTGAGGAAATGTGTGGTTGTTATGTTACAGTAGCTCAGAAATTTTACAAGCAAGCTAGGCACCATGAACTTGAAAAAGGTTGTCTACAAAAATTTAAAAAAATTGACATTTAGTTTAAAAACCCTCAAATATTCCACAACATATAAGTAGAAATTCACCTTAATAAATTTCAATTTTGTGCAGGTTTGTTTCTTCAGACAGTTTGTTAGGTCAGTCCCCGAAGATCGAGTACTTGACCCTGCGCCATGGATTCATTATTGTGAGTCTTCTATATTAATACATATATTATATATTATATATACTCGTAGTTAATTTATATATAATAAATACCATATTTGTGGTTGCAGTCAAAAGCTGATAATTCAAATGATTTGCGCATGCAGGCACATCTGGGATCACGCTCTTCAGCTCGGTTCTTATAATTGGTTTACAATATATATCCCAGATTCCTTTTTTAAAAAATAAAAAAAAATACTTTGTTAAATCAAACTCTCTCTCTCTCTCTCTCTCTCTCTCTCAACGATTGAGATTCAACTGGTAAAATTTTAAGTTGACAAAGAAATAATAAATTTAATTATTTAATTAATATTTAAAGATATTTATTTATGTTTATACTTATATATGCAGCATTAAATTTTGAGGAAAAAAATTAAATTTAGTCCTTAGATTTTCATGTTAATTTCTATTTAGTCTTTAAACTTCCAATTTCGACAATTAATTAGGTCTTAGGTTTTGATCATCTAGTTTCAAATAGATCTATTGGTCAAATTACCATATATTTAATTAATGGTATGTCATGTAAAACTAATCAATTAATGTCACATGATTCTCATTTGACACGTCATGTGCCAACTGTGCATGTTGCTTGACACACCTACTTTAAGTTATGAGTAATGCTACATTTTCAACTTTTTTATCCAACTCTATCTAACTTTGCATATGTGGATAAAGATGGGCCCCACAAATGCAAAAGCAAATTCTTTAAAAAAAAAAAAAGCTACATATACAAAGTTGGATAGAGTTAGATAAGAAAGTTAAAAATGTAGCATTACTCTTAAGTTATAGATATATCCAAAATTAAAAGTTAAAAACAATTGTTTTTTTTTAAAAAAAAATAGAAGTGGCCTGGGTATAACAACCCAAAACCTTAGAAAGAAGGGCTATTATTTCTTTTCTTTTGGGCTAGTTTTAGGACCCAACTTAAAAAAAAATTAAAAAGAAAAAAAAAGAGAGAAATAGCCCAAACCATTTATAATATTTAGTTAAATATTAGAGTATGAAGTAAATTTTACTTCTTCTTCAGTTAACCATATAGCAATAAACCATTGGGTGTAAGAGAGGTTCAATAGGAAAAGAAAACCTAGAAGATTTGCATGAGAATCGTGTCACTATTTGGAATAAGAAAGCTCTTTAGATTTTCCTGTCCTCTTCTTCATAAACAAATCAATATCTAATTTTTCTTCTCACCTATACAACTGAGTTTGAGACATGAGAATTTTCAAGTAAAATACTTTCTGTAACTGTAATTTCTTTCTCTTTTCCTTAATTCTCTCTTCTTTTCTTTGTCTTTTACACCTCACGATACCCACACCCATACTTTCCTAATATTTGTTCTCTCTCTTCTTTTCTTCATGCAATAGTTTCTATCTCTCTCTCCATTATTTTTTTTCCCCTTTTCCTTGTTTATTCCCATGGCCGTTGTAGACCTCTTTTCTTCTTCTATTTTTTTTTTTTCTCTTCTCTCTCATTCACTTACATGTCTTTCATCTTCTTCCATTTGTACAGAATCGAATCAGTAAGCATATTCAATTATTAAATTTTCTCATTCTCTTCCTCTAACTTTGTCTTTCTCTCTCTAAATTTCTCTTCTAAGTTTTTCTAGAAACTAGGTTAGTTTCATTTTTTAGTTGAAAACTATTGTTACCGTGCACAATAATGATAAATAATATGAAATCGAAGAAAGAGAGAAAAAGAGAAAATTGAGACAAGAATTTACGTGGTTCAGCAATGTGCCTACGTCTACAGAGAGTGCGGCTATATTTCTCTATTGAATGTCTTAGAGTTACATCATAACATATTTATAAGCAAACTATAACTGTACAGACACTCTTTGAAAAACTCTAAAATACCCCGTACCGTACCGTTCACTTTCCTCCGCTTCGTTCCGTTCACTTTGCTTCGCTCTGTTCACTCCACTCCGCTACGCAGAGACAACTCGGCCATCCACAGTACTACTCTCTATGACTGAGAAAATATTAGCCACTTGTTCCAACAAAAACTTTGAGTGGGTAGTTAATTCTAAATTTTTATTGAACTACCCATTAGTTTTGTAAGGTATATTGATTTTTGGAAATTTTGGTTTGATCGTATGTGAATGCATTTTATGGAGTATGGTGTGTTGGACGAATGGCCAAAATTTGATGAATAATGAACTGTTTTGATTACATTTAGAGATTTAGAGTTTTAATGTTGTATTTTTTGATAATTGTGAGTTTTAGATTTTCTTTAAGATACCCATGATTTGAGACTCGATTTTTTCTGCAATTAGGTGACAGAAATAGATTTTTATTATTTATTGGGTGTTTTCCTTGATGATTTAATGGGTTTCTTGGTGATAGAAATTAGTTAGTTAATTGATTTGGGTAATGAAATTACATTGATGTTTTTGAATGACTTATGGTTGATTGAGAAAGAATTGAACTAAGTTTGAGGATTAGGTTGTATTGAATTTTTTTTTTTAAAAAAAAAAAAAGAATGAAGAAGAAGTTTAAATCTTGTTGGGTTTGCTTGTGCTTCGGTATATTGAATCTTTGGGATAATACTTACTGAAAAATTATATTTGTAAGCTATTATAAGGAAAAATTCACTAATTCAATAAGTTATGAACTCATTGGGTACTCTTCAAGTATTGTAGTCATCTATTGAGGTTTAAATGTTATTTATAAGTTACTAAGAGTATTGTGATTTAGAGTTTGTATACATGTGAATATGTTTGGGCAGCTTGCTTTTGGAATATAAAAAATTGATTCTTACGTTGTAGGATGGAAAATATTGAATAATTTACTTACTGTCCATGTAAAACTATAAAGAGAAACTTGAAATTTTGATTTTCTATTAGGTATAACATATGATGGATTTGTATCTAAGCTTCTAGTATATTTGTGAATGAGTAACATATTTTTTTTTTTTATCTATATGTTTGGTGTTTTATATAAGTTAAATTGCTGTTTGGTTTGAGTTTAGATTATAAAAGCATAATAAGATGGATTATGGAAGTGTATTTATAGTTGAAAACACTCATTGGCAGATTTATGATTTTCATATCAGTTGCCATATCATTGGAGAGTTAAGGTGGTTAAAAGATTCTTTTGGGATATAATTTATCCCTAACCTTTTATAGTATAGCAAATGATATGAGAAGTTAGAAAAGTTATATGATGGTTTAAGATATTGTGGAAGTAAACTAAATATTTTGTAATGCATGAGATTCTATGAGACTTAAACTAGAATAAGTTTCTTTAGATTTATTTTTGTAAGTGAAGGTGAAACACGATGTTTTAAGTTAAGTAGAAATTATTTGGGTTGAAAAGACTTGTATGTTGATTAGTAGTAGTTAATTATCTATAAATTTTATAATTGAAATTACATGAATGATTTTTTTTTTATTAGAAAGACATCTTTATAAACAAGTTTATATAATAAATTATAGGGAAGGAACTTCGACAATTATCCAAAAACTCAGGTAAATGAACACTTAACAACCATGGCACCTAAACATTTTATTTTTAAAACAAAGTCGAAGATTTATTTTATAAGCTTTGTCATTTCTTATTAATTTTATTCACTCCATATTTTATACTCATTGAATATATTTTCATTAGATTTTTGTTTTTTATATTGTAAAAAAAATTTAAGTCAACATTATATTTTTGTTTTATAAGAAAAAGTGTCTTTTAAAAAAATTTTAAAAAAACCTTATTTGGAGAAAAAATATTTTTGACTACCACAATAAGATGTATAATTTTTAATAAGTCTCATTTTCCAAAATTTTTGATGCAAAAAAGGTATTGAAATAACGTAATTTGTGAATCTCAAATTTTAAGAAAACAATAGGAATCCTTATCCTAACTGTTGTCTTTTCTTGGGACTCATCCATATATACA
>FXXK01002991.1:0-14475 GCA_900184695.1 Betula pendula
TTGTGTAATTTATTATTGGTATGTTTGTATTGTTTTGATTTGTTTTAATAAATAACAATGAACTTTTTCTTTGTTGTTATAAAAAATATGACCGTTAAGAAAAGATAAATATTTAAAAATATAAATGTTATAGAAAACATAAAGAAATTTTTAAAAAAATAATATTTAAATAAAATAGTGAAAATGAAAAGTTAAAATAATAAAATTGTTGAAGGTACTTTAAAAAGTGGATGACTAAAATAAATAAACATAGTTTTGAAGACATTCTCACCTCTTGTTATTTTAATTAATTTCATAAAAATCGAGAAGTAACTGCACAGTCCGTCTTGATGCCATTCATATAAAAATCATATACAAAGTCCATGTAAAATCTCCACCAGTTCATGCATGATCATGGTAAGCTTTCCGGATCCGGATCCTCTCCAGTTGAACTCAACTAGAGGGGATCCTAATTCAAGCTTTCCACAGCAGTGGATCACAAGTAATTAATGAACATTCAAGTCATCATTCAAAATCTTTAAGTTGATCCTTTTTTTTGTTAAAGTGGTGCTGCTTACGAGAGTAGTGGGCCAGACCGTCTCCACCTGTTCATCATTGTACTTATTTACTTCAATGCCATTTCTCAAGTCGATCGACTCTTGTTTTGTAGTGAATTTTTTGTGTTTGAATAATAATAATAAGTAATTGGTTATGTGATATAAAAGGTGAAAAAAAAAAAAAAAACTTGTTAAAAAATGATTGATTTGACATAAAAATTGAAATTAATTTTTTAAAAAAAAAAATAAGTGGAGGAGTTGCCAAACCAAACTATAGATATTAGTTTTGAAGAATGGCTGACCTTTTTTTTTTTAATGAGCAAAAGTGAGATGAAACAATACTTTAATTTCATAAATTTGAAACTCGAGTTTGGGTTCATTCTAACTTCGAGATTTTCGTCAAATTTTCTAGCAAATACATAGCAACGATAACAATAATATATAATTACAAAATAATACTACATATCATTCTTGCATTATTATATTACTTTAAAAATTATGTGGCTTTTAAAATTATTATTGAATGCAATTAAGCTACGTTGCTTCTCTCTCCAACTGGTTAATTATGTTGTGTTGTACATAAACAATTAAAGGGTTCTCAATTTCAACTTCTTTGATTAGCATTATCAATCAACTGTAGGTTTCAAAAGGTCATACTCAAACAATTACCTACAATGAAGTTTCCTCTGGTTGTTCTGGATGCCTTCCTCTTTCTTTTTTTTTTTTTTAAAAAAAAAGATCACATAAATTTTACACAGGCGATAACTGTCAACCGTGTTGATTGATACTCATCTATCCTTTACATGTCAATTTTTTAACAGTAAGAAGCTATTACTTTTTTACTTATGTAAAGAATATTTAATCACTTTTTGAAATAGAATAATGTTACAATAGAAAAAAGAAAAAAAGAAAAGGGGGATGGTTGTTTAATAAAGAGCATCTCCAAGACTCCCCACTCTTTCCTTTTTTACTGATTGGGGGTGTTTGGTAGAAGGATTTGGATTGAGGTTAAAGGATTAGTGACTTTTGATGTGATATAAAGTGAAGAAAATGTTGTCAATTTTGTTTATGGAAAATGCAACGTTTATGTTTTTAGTGAAGTAGTTTATTTGAATGGTTAATAAAAGTATTTGATGTGATATAAAAAGTAAAAAACAAAGTGTTAAAAAGTTGTTTGATGTGATATAAAAGTGGGAATATTTTTTTTTTTTTTTTAAGAAAATAAAAGTAGCTACAGTACAACTCCCTCTCTGCCAACGTCCCAATTATGAATCTCATTTTCCAATTTAAGTTCCGTCCATCCCAAGCTTTTGGCACTATAACGTCAAGCAAGTCATTCCATTAGTCAGGGGTTGATTGATAAGTGTTTAATAGAATTAATACAAATTCTTTTTTTGCTTTGTTTGTAAATAATTTTTGAGTTTTGATTGTGATATGGTAATAAAAATTAGGGTAAATTACGTTTCCCCCATGACTACAACATTTTCCACATGGCACATTAATGCAAAGTGGACAGTGCCCTCTTTAGAACCACCATTTAGTTACATTTTGCCCCATTCGCAGTCAACACGTTAATCAATTGACTGAATGGGTAAATACCCTAAGTGGTAACAAATTCTAACAATACTCTCTAAACATTATAAAATAAGTATAATATATAGTTACTATTATATATAATATAATAGTATATATAATATATATTAGTATATATAATATAATTAAAACAATTAAAAAACTAAAATTAAATTATAAAAAAAAAAAAAAAACACTTGAAGAAAAGGTGGCTCTCGAGCCACCCCTTAGCCAATGGGGGTGGCGGCCACCCATTTTGGCATTCGGGTGGCTGAGGACCACCCCCCAAGGCTTATGGGGTGCCGAACCCCCCCAAGGCGTTGGGGTGTTTCGGCCACCCCCGATGGGTAAATTGGGGGGTGGCGAACCACCCCAAGGCCTTGGGGTGGTCGGCCACCCCCAACGGCCCCTGGGGGTGGTTTCGGCCACCCCAGACCGGCCGGTCTGGGTGGCCGAACACCCCAGGGCGTTGGGGGTGGCCAGCCACCCCCATGGGAGTAAATTGGGGGCTGGCAAACCACCCCAGACCGGCCGTTCGGGGTGGCTGAGCCACCCCCATGGGCCAAAATGGGGTGGCACCCCATTGGTCAAAGGGTGTGTCTCGAGCCAACCCCTTCTAATTTTTTTTTTTTTTTTTTTTTTTTCAAGTTTTTTTTTTATTTAAAAAAATATTTTATATATTCTATTGGGCTTTATGTCCTTTACAAATTTCACGTTTAAAAAGAAATATTCGCTCTGATTTACAACCGTTGGATGACGGGAAGGGCAAAAGGTAACTAAATCAGTCCAAGAGGGCACTTTGTCCACTTGTCAGTTAATGGTGCCATGTGGGAAATGGCGGTAGTTCATCGGGGCGAAACGGTCATTAAACCCTAAAAATTAATTTATGTGATATAAATGTCAAAATAAGATTCGAATTTTTTGTGGAAGGAAAGTGAAGAAAAGTATGATGTGAGTGTGTTTCATAAATCTTCTTCGGAGTATTTTTATTTTTATTTTTTATTATTTTTTATTTTTTAGAATACTAATAAAAAGTTATTGATGTGATATAAAATATAAGGAATATGGTGAATTTTTTATAAAAAAAGTGAAAGAAATTAGGGTGTGTTTGCTAAACTTTTTTGGGTTTTTTTTTTTTTTGAATTGTAGCGTAGTAAATAGAAATAATATTGTGATTTTTTTTATTCATCAAAAAAACTGTTGTGAATTTTTTGTAAAGAAATTTATGTTTTGCAGTGATTTTTTTTGTTTCCACACCAAGCCAAGCTCCCGTCCCAAAGCATTGGAGTAATCAATAATATGGCTGTACTTCCTATTGCTATTCCAAAGTACATTTCTGAAGTCCTGAAAAATAGTAATAAAAATTTATTGATGTAATACCCAAGTATTTAATTAGGACGACTAAGAACACTTTGATGTAAATTGTGATATTAAGATTAGTCAAATATATTTGAAAAAATACATTTGATGTTTAATTTGATGTTCTTAGTTTAAATTGAAAAGTAATTAATTTAAATTAGGCTCAAAGTGAAGTAAGAATGTTTGGAAGCTTTTATTTGGTACCATTCCTTTATTTGGTAGGCTTGCATGCACGTTGTTTGATTCGGGTGCGACGCATTCATTTGTCTTTGTTGCTTATGAAAAACTTTGTAATATGAATACTGAACCACTAAGGCAGAGTATAACGGTAGTTACACCCGTGGGAGACTCTCTAACGTGTACGAAGATAGTCGAAGGTTGCCCTATTGCTGTGGGAGGAAGAATTCTACCAGCAAATTTTGTAGTTTTTAAAATGCTAGGCTATGATATTATTTTAGGGATGGATTGGTTGTCAAAGTACCATGCAAGCATTGATTGTCGAAGAAAAGAAATTACCTTTCGACCATTTGGCGCTGAAGAATTCAAGTATTGTGGGTCTCGAGTTCGAGCCACTCTGCCACTTCTCTCCGCAATTCAGGCAAGAAGGAGCATTGAAGAAGGCGATTGTGCATATTTGGCTTATTCTGGTAGTGTGCGATTATCCGGAGAGTGAATTAAAGTTGGAAAATATTTCGGTAGTGTGCGATTATCCCGATGTCTTTACAGAAGATTATTCAGGATTACCACTGGATCGGGAAATTGAGTTTTCTATTGATATAGTACTAGGAACTCAACCAATTCACAGAGCACCATATCGTATGGCACCGACTGAGTTGAAAGAATTAAAGGAACAGTTTCAAGAGCTGTTAGACAGGGGTTTCATCCGTCCAAGTACATCACCATGGGGAGCATCGGTGTTGTTTGTAAAGAAGAATGATGGATCTATGCGGCTATGCATCAATTATTGTGAATTAAATCAGGTTACTATTAAGAATAAGTACCCTTTACCCAGAATTGATGATCTATTCGATCAATTAAAGAAAGCTTCAGTTTTCTCTAAGATTGATCTCTGGTCTAGGTACCATCAACTTAAAGTGCGAGAGGAAGATGTGCCGAAGACAGCCATTCGAACACGGTATGGTCATTATGAATTTTTGGTTATGCCATTTGGAGTAACTAACGCACCCTCTGTGATCATGGACTTGATGAACAGAGTGTTTCATAAATATCTTGATTGGTTTGTTGTTGTGTTCATTGATGATATATTAATTTACTCAACAAATCAACAAGAACATCCTGGACATTTAAAGAAGGTACTGGATATTTTGAGAGAGAAGAAGTTGTTTGCCAAACTCAAGAAATGTGAATTCTGGTTGGATAAAGTCTCATTTTTGGGACACGTAATCTCAAGAGATGGGATTGAAGAAGATCCAAGCAAGATTGAAGCTGTGGTTAATGGGAGTGGCCAACAAATGTCCATGAGATTTGTAGTTTCTTGGGACTTGTTGGCTATTATCGGAGATTTGTGGAAGGGTTCTCAGCACTCTCAGAACCTTTGACAGCATTGACAAAGAAGAACGCTCATTTTGTCTGGAGTGACGAGTGTGAGGCAAGCTTTCAAGAACTTAAGAGGAGATTGGTGACAGCACCAGTTCTGGCTCTTCCATCAGATAGAGAAGGATTTGTGGTGTATAGTGATGCTTCTCATAAAAGATTGGGGTGTGTGCTTATGCAATAAGCTTGAGCTGGGGTTTCTAAGCCCGGCTCGAGCTCGAGCTCGGCTCGTTTAAATATTTTCTTAAACGAGCCGAGCTGAAAATCTTAAAGCTCGACTAGCTCGACTCGATTACAGCCCTAGCCGCAAGCCACCCCCATTGCCTGGAGGTGGCTGCGAGCCACACCCAAACTAGCTGGGGGTGGTTGTGAGCTACCCCGTTAGCCTTGGCATGTGGCATGTGGTGGATCGGCCACCCTTTGGGTTTTTTTTTTTTTTTTTAATTCGTTTAGTTTAGTTTTTTTTTTCTAATTTTTTATTTTAATTTTTAAGAAAATAAGGGTATTATAGGAAGATAATCCGAAAAGTGACATTTTTGTCACATATTAGTAGTTTGATGGAGTAAACCGTCACACTTGCCATTTTGTGGAGCTTTATTAAAAACGTATGTTAATTAAGAAGACTTTTTTATATTTTTCCCATATGGTTTACATCAATATGAGGCTTACTTTTGGGTCCTTAGACAGCTTTGTTCTACTTGAGTTTGAGTCTTACTTTTAGGATATCTTTATTCGTTCCTAGTCTGTTGTAGTTTGTTAGAGCTTTTGTTAATCTTTTGTTGTCAAAGTGTATTTGGGTAAATTTTTGGATTTATCCCCTCCGTTAGGATTTTCAATTAAATCCCTAACGAGGGTGTTTTTAAATTTTCAAATTATTGTCTTATTCTTTGTTAAGGAAAAAAATGCAAGATTAAGATGTTAGTCGCAAGGATTAACGAAATTTACAAAATACTACATTTGAATTATTTAAATTTTATTTTATTTTTTAATTAAAAAAAAACCGTATTTTGAAAGAACTTTAATGATAAATCCTAACAGGTCGATTTTTTTTTTAAAAAAAAAAAAGAAAGAAAGCTTGAAAGTTCGATACATATAAATTGAGAAATTTTGAACAATAAAAAAGACATTGCAAAATGGGTGGATAATTCAAGGGCAGTAAAATTATCCCTTTCTCTCTATAAGCACTTTCATCTCTACCATAAACTCACAAGTTTCTTTGTCCAATCTTTCGACTACACAAAAGGCTGTCTGTCTTTATGCATGTTGCTTTGTGCTTTGTCGGATGCAGCTTTTTGTTTTGCTTTGAGCATTAGTTTTAAGTTTAATTTTCTATCATTAAATTTAACGTCAGTTAAAATTTGTATTATTGTGAACCTCTCTTGACATGCCTACAACTTCTCTAATCCCACCAATTTAATAGTAGATTTGGAGGAGAGGAATGGGGGAGGACCAATGAGAGGGAGGTATAGCATATCCCAAACCATTCACAAATACTATCAAACATTATTTCAAGAAGTGTAGGAAGTTGGGAGCTACAAAATGGGATAACCAAGTGAAGCAATTACTCATTACTAAGATTATTATTAGTAGTAGTGGTGACGTGGTGGTGGTAGTATCATTAACATCAAATGATTTTATCATAAAAGAATGAAGTTTTTTCTTTTATAATTACAGATTAAATGCTCTAACAACAAAAAAGTGTTGTAAAAATAATTTGGATGATGCAAAAATTCTTATTGACACTAAATAATATTAATCCGAAAAAATTAATAATTGACAATAAGATAAATATAATGCAAAAAAAAAATATAGCAAGGAAAGATCTCACAAAGCTATAGAATCACGCAAGAGCGTTGTCCTTAAAGGTTGATTTCGTGCCTCCCGGAGTATTTAACTCGGTGCGATTGGATCTCTTGACACGCAACCTCCCAAGATTAGACTATAGCGTCTACCTTTGTTAAGGACGCACTTCCAAATACGAAGGACAATTGAACAACCCTTTGATTTAATTGAGAGATTGAATACAAAGAGAATGGAAAAATAGAACCAAAAAAATCTCTCTTCAGTAATGAGGAGCAATGTTAAAGTAACATGAAAAACTCACTAAAAGTAGCAAACTTTTAGCAAAGTGGACAACCCAAGACACTGTACGAGACTTTCTCCTTTTTTTTTTTTGATATTTTTTTGTTGTAAAATGAAAGACCTTTTTATAGAAATAGCAAGCTGTTTTTTCTTTCAAAGACTCACGACTCTGTAATTAAGACAAACGGTCATAAACTTTATAACCTTTTAAAACCTTTGATCATGCCGTTAAATATTAGATCTTCAACGTATGAGATGTCCAACGGTAAAAAGAGTCAATGGCTTGTGAAAAAAAATTTNAAAACCTTTTGATCATGCCGTTAAATATTAGATCTTCAACGTATGAGATGTCCAACGGTAAAAAGAGTCAATGGCTTGTGAAAAAAAAATTTAATGATTCAACGGTAAGAAAAATCAATGCTTGCTATAGTTTTTTAGATGATCAAAAAAACTGAAAAAATAATGTTTGTTACACATAATACAACAAAAAGAAATCCTTTTTGGGACTTCAGAGGGTTACTTCTGTCAGTGATGACATGCTCATAATAGACCTTTGTTGGTCTCTATTTAAAATCAAATGCAAAAATGTGCACAAACGTTGAAAAGTCAAATTTGGCACATTTAATAGCCAATTAGGTAAGCCAAGCGAAACTCTTTACTTCTATTCTTCAAATCCAGATGGAAATTCACTACCTCTATTTTTGCAGTTGCCTAGAAGGGGTTTGGGTAAAGTTGAGTGACCTTTCGAAATTTGTGTCCTTTCTATTACGACTTTGTGTGGCTTTTATCTTGGCTTTTGACCAGGATATAAAAGATCGGTCATTTTTTAGTCTAAGTAATAATATATGTCAACCTTCATGTTTAGGTTGTGTCCACCAAAAGTGAACTTTTAAAATCACAATTAGATCAAAAGTCAATAATGATTCATTATAAATCTAATGGTAATTTTAAAAGCCACATCATTTTTTGTAGACACAAGATAAACATGAAGATTGACATATATAATTATTCTTTTAACCCATTTCCTATTACTTATTTGTATTTTTTATGTACTGTATTTCAGTTTTGGATTTGTTATTGAGAGCCCACCCATTTTTCAATTTTTTGATCTCATGTACCACTTTCCATATTTTCTCTAAAAAAAAAAAAAAAACAATGAGAAAAACAGGTAAGCCAATTATAATGTGCACAAACGTCCTTTGGACGGCCCCATGAATTATACACCCATGCCATTTCCATTCGAGCGAAGATATATCAATGATAAAACATTATTCATTTCTTCCACTAAGACCAAAAAAGAAAAAATTGTCCATTCCATCCAAAAGAAAAGTCATTATAAAATGAGACAAAAAAAGTATCTCTCCTTTTTTCTTCTCACATTTTCTTGAGCCCAAAAAAATGACAATTCACGAAGGCAAAAAGTTTGTTTAGGACTTTATATGCCCCCCCCCCAAAACCACCATTATTGCTGCTTAAAAGACTAATATGCTCTATTCCGGTCTTTTATAGTTGCTGCTTGATTTTTTTTTTTAAAAGACTCAAAAAATATAAATAATCATTGAGAAGAGAATAATTTTTGCAACTTCTGGTAAAATTTATCTCCAAGCCATAAACCTCAAAATTCCAGAGTTTCAACAAAGGGCTCATTTAGAAATATTGCTAGATGAACAAATCTTTGAATCGGGTTGACTTCCAATTTTATAAACGGCATGCCCACAAACACAATTACTTTGCAAAAACATAAAAGAAGAAAGAAAGGAATAAATATCCAAAAATTGAGTCCCAGAAGACAAACCTACAATAGGAAAATAAGATACCTTCCCACACAGTGTACAAAAACTACCAGTGAAAATAGTAGGAAGTAAAGTTGAATCTCGAGTCAATCTCACACCATATGATTAAAAAATTATTACAGGTAGTACCTAACGTTGTCTCATTATCCGAGTTAGTTCCTTTATCCATGTTCCATCCAACAACTTAACGGTCTGCGATGTCAAGGCCTATAGGATCTGTCCCATGTCTCACATGCAACGACATTATGCCACATCAGCTTTATGTATTGAGAAATAAAAAACAATAAAAAAGACCTACCCATTTCTATAATTGACTATCATAACAACTTTTGGATTGCTTGATCCTTCGTTGGATTTCATTTTCCAACTCTTCCATTTCCCCAACTTCTTGAACTTCCTGCAATAGCATTGAAGATATTTAGTCACACTCCTTGTAAAGCCATCCTTATTTGATGACAAAAACACAAAAAGAAATCAAATTCATTAGAAATTTAGAAAGAGAGCTCGCCTTTGGGAGCAAGAACAACCCATATGGCACCCCACCAAATCTTTCAGAATGATCCATAGTGAGGAAAAGCTTGTAGATTTAAGTGGGATGATTTGATTAATGTAGTTGTGATTCACCAAGTGTGGCAGTATCCTCTGCATCTAAAATTCTCATGCCCATGGTTGAAAAACACCTCTTTTGTTGTGGGTACCAATTGGATTCCAAGTTATCATCATCATCATCATCATCATCATCACGGCGGCGTCTTTTAGTAAGTTGAATCCCATCCATTGAATCCACTGAATTTTCTATATTTCCATCAAGTACATCCACATACTCATAGAGCACACTTGGATGCATTTGACTTTTCTCTTCATACCTGCGAACTAAATGTGCTCCACAACTTTTGAAGGACACTGAACTTGTGGAGGACCAAAACTTAACCCGCAGATTGTCCTCCCCCTTGAGCTCATTAAATTCAGGAACATGGTATAGAAACCACACATGATCTGAGCCTGATAAATGAAATGCTTTATCGTCACAATACATTGGTAAACCATTAATGATGATCTCAATATTACAAAGAGCATGAATGGGTATTTGTCCATCTTTTATTCCAATAACAACACAGAGAGCAATTCCTTTGATCTCCCCATCCAAATGTGAAGGCTCGTATATATCTATTTCGCATTTATTATTATTTGAAGGCTCTCTAAGATGGCAAAACCAATTTGGAATCTTATTTCCCGGAAATATAACGCCAAATTGATGGTCCTCAAAATGTCCCTGTTACAAGGAAATCATAAATTTTCAACAGATGCTTCATATCATCACTGTTCCTAGAATTCATTTGGAAAAAGTGATGTGGAATGGCAAAAAAGGTAATTTTGCCATCCACATTATTACCTTTATATCACCTTGTTGCCATCCCACATCACTTTTTCCATACTCCTCTAAAAAAAGTGATGGTATGAAACATTACTCAATAGGAGGAACGCATAAACAAATATAGGAGACAAAGAGAAACAGAGAAAGAGAGAGAGATACCTCATCTAGTAAAAGATTTTCCACATCATTTCCTACATTCTCAAGCAATTTATGGCATCTGGACAAGTCAATCCATTCAAGCCCCGGCAAGTGGCATGTATCAAATTGAGATCTTTTGGATGATACAAAAAATCTTTCCAATGATATGCACCCACTTGCATATATCTCTTCTATTTTTGGTGGAAGTTCTAAAATTTCTTGAAGTTGCATGCAATCTGCCACTTTAAGGCACCTCAATCCAACAAATCTTTTGAGGAATGCAGGAATCCTAACAAAATCGCTCCCTGATAGATCTATTTGTTCCAATGAGGAAATACAATTAATTGTCATAAAGAAATCTGATTCTGATAGGGCACAGTTTCCAAGATCCAACCTTCCCAGTTTTGGAAATACTGTTGAGGAACAACCATCATTATCAACACATGAATTCATTGGAGGCGGGAACGAAATTAATTCTGCACTTGACAAAATTTCAAATTCCTTTGTAAACACAGTAGAGGGTATGGATAGTCTGTTATCCCCCACCTTCAGTGGAAACTTGACAAGTTTTGAACAATCTCTGAGAGAAAGTCTCTTTAGACGTTGCAACTGATGAATGCTACTGGGGAGATTCATAAGGTTTTCGCAACCTTCTAGATTTAACTCTTGAACACCAATGGCATACCCAATAGATGAAGGCAATTCTTTTATAGGAGTGCATTTTAAGCCAATGTATCCTAACCTTTCCATTTTACACTCAATTTCAGGAAAGTACTCAAGACTTATGCAATCTTCAAGCATAAGATTTTCCAGAGATCTCAACTTCAACCTTCTTGGAAAACTCCTAAGGTTAGAGCATCCTACAAGTCTCAAAATGACAAGCTTATCAAGTAATCCAACAGAGTGATGAACCTCAACTAAACTTGTACAGTTATCAACAGTCAATTCTTCTAAATTTGGGATCCTTGAAAGATCAGGAATTTTTGTTAGAAATTGACAACTTGAGACATCCATAACTGTCAAGTTTTGGAAACTCTGTTAAAACAAAAGAAAAAAAAAAGAATGAATAAATTAGCTTCAAGGAAGTTTACAACATAATTTGAAGGAAGAAATATTGAAAATAATAGTTATACCTTGAACCTTTCCTCCAATATCTTGAAGAGGCTATTACGCATTCTAAAAATAATGAGCTTCTGTCCACGAAAATTGGATGGCAAAGATTGTAAAGGATATTCAGGCCAATCAAGCAATCTTAATTCATTAGAGATATAGCTAGGCCCTTCAGAAAAGAGTGCATTACGGTTTATAAATAGTCTAAGACTTTTCATCTCCATGAAGGCTTTGGAACTCACGCGTATCGTGCCTCGTTCTGGTAAATCTACCAATATCCCTTCAATTTTATTTGTTCCCTAGTAAGATGCATAAGTATATCAACAAATTGAAGCATAAAGTTTTCAATATTTTAGCACTTGCTAGAAGAATAATTTTGTTTCGGTATATATACATATATAATATTTTAATTTTTTTAAAAAAAAACAAACTTTATACTTAGTTTTTTGTACTTTGATCTTTGCTTTCTTTTCAGATTTTCAAAATAGCTTTTTTAAAAAAAAAAAAAAAAAAAAAATTTGGACTGCCCCAAATTGGGTGACCTCTTTGAAAAAGTCCAAGTTTTATCTTTTTTATCTTTCGGTATTACTATTACCAACTAAAAAGGGCAACTTAAGACATTTATAAAAATTGTGCCCTATGTTAGAAATGGGAAAAGGGACGGAAATCTTGTATGATGATTTTTAATATATTCTTCTAAACTAAAAGTATTCCATTTTAACCAAAAAACTCATTTTGGGATTGAGGTAATATTACATGTGTGGTGGTTGTGTGTGTTTATTTCTTCATCATCTTTACCAAAAATCAATATTTTTTTAGTAGGTTTCACTTCTGAAAAGGAAACAAATGTAAGATTAAAAATATTTTTTTGATGTAACTCTTACCGTATGTTCTTCTAGTACACGACAAACGTCTTCATGAAACCACAACTTACTACGTTCCCCAGGTTCTTCGGGTGATTCTTGTCGAACAATTTCTCTACCCATTCTCTTGCAGGAAGTCATGCATTACAAATTTGTAAGGCTTATCAACAGTTATAAGAGACTTTCCATAAGCACTTTGATACCAATATTTGGAGGAGAAACCACAACCGTCTAGTATTTTGATGACAGAATCTGCAGGTTTTCCTTTGAAGAAACATGCAATATCAAAGAAAATATCCTTGTTCATTTCATCCAAATCCATCATACTTTACTTTAAATATTTCCTGGCAATACTTTCGTTAAGAATTCTGTTTGTACATATCCCAATGCACTTTTCCATTCATTTAATACTTCTACCATGCTTTAGATCTGAACCTAGCACAGTTAAAGCCAGTGGAAGGCCCCTAGCATAATGTATTATATTTTCTGTGAGTTCCACATAATCGTCAATAGGTTTGTCTCTTTTGAAGGCATTCCAACAAAAGAGCTGAAGAGCTTCGTTGCGATCCAATTCTTTCACCTTGTACATTAATTCTACAGGAGAATTAGTAAGCAGTTTTTCATCTCTAGTTGTTATGATGATTCTACTTCCTAAACCGAACCAATTACATTCCCCAGCTAATTTTTCTAATTGGATCAACTTATCCACATCATCAAGAATTAAAAGAACCCTTTTAGAACAAAGCCTATACTTTATCACATTGATTCCTCGATCAACATTGCCAACCTTCAAACTTCTAGAGTCTCCTAAGATCTCAGAAAGAAGTGTCTCTTGCAGTTGGACCAAACCGCACTTTTGCTCTGCAGTTTCTCTAACATTTGCAAGAAAACAGCTACCTTCAAACTGATAAGCAATCAAGTTATAGATCTCTTTGGCAATAGTTGTCTTACCAATTCCACCAACTCCAAGAATCCCCACCATGCATGTAATGTCATTCCTCTCAAGACTTAACAGCAAATTCATATCCTGTACACGAGAGTCTATTCCAATTGGATACTTGGCAACATTTAAGTATGTACGATTTACTATTCTTGAGACCACTTGAACAATTTCAAGGATAAATTTAGATCCATTCCTGCCAATATAAAGGATAAGAAACATTTAATGAGTTAAGACTTTTCACATGAAAAGACATAGGAACATGACCTAGTTACAAGGGCCTTTTTTTTTTCATGCAACAAATTACAATGGTAAGCCACAAGATAGGAGATAATCTTGTCCTTCCCTAAGTTCCAACCCTTTGCTTATCAGACTTATATTATTCATAGTCTTTATATGTATTAATAAACCATTTTCCCCCCCTTTTTTAGCTCCACTCTTCAATTCAGTTTTCACCTCTCAAAACTTATCAAGATTATCATTTGAATTATACTCCAACTTATTAGAAAGGTTTATTTAATTCTCAAGATGTTTAATTTATAAGTAAATTATATTTTTTCTCCTTAAATTATGAACTAATTTGTTATGTCTTCGCTGAATTTTAGAATTGTGCAAAACACCTTGAGTCAAGAACCAAATCTAGGTAAGCCCTACTGTTTAAAATTGATTTCAAACTAATATTTTGTATTTTATGTATTGCGTGACTGTAGTGCTAAATAAGAAAATGCATTAGATTATGCAAAATGATCTTTTGCTGTATTATATCACAATGACATATGAGACATCACTGAAGGTGGAAAAGAGAGTGTGAAGATCAAGTTGGCCAGGGAGGAGGTGGAAGACCGCTAGAGCTGCCATTCCTGCGTTTCTTGTTGGTTTTGGAGGTGGTGTAGAGACTCAAATTTTAATTCCTGAATCTAGAAGTCTTAATTTGAAAAATTAAGACAAAATAATAATACTTTGATTATACACAAATGATTTAAATGGATTTAAGGAAGTATAAAGATATTTAAGGAGATAAATATTCTTTTATATTTGAGGTTTTAATCTTATTCCCGAA
Organism: Betula pendula; assembly: GCA_900184695.1. Taxonomy (NCBI): domain Eukaryota; kingdom Viridiplantae; phylum Streptophyta; class Magnoliopsida; order Fagales; family Betulaceae; genus Betula; species Betula pendula. The sequence goes on from FXXK01002991.1 coordinate 14,383, forward strand.
ATAAGAAATTGTTAATTGGACAAAGAAAGGTTCTCAGGAGATTATATTTGAGATATATGGAGGGAAGTGACATTCAAGAAAGTTGAATCTCAC
>FXXK01002992.1:10008-22847 GCA_900184695.1 Betula pendula
AAGAGAGAGATCAAAAAAATAAGGGAGGTGCTACACATCATTTGATTTTAACCATCTCTTACCCATCTCCATTACAACAAACGGTTTCAAATCACTATTGAACTTGATAGGAACCCACATCCATGATTCCATAGATTTAATCTCGGTCAGCACCTTCTGCACACTCTCTTTATGAAGAATAATCAAAGGACAAAACTGGAGCATCAACACAGAAAGCAGCAGAAGCATACACAACGTATGGGCTAACATCTTGTATAACCCCTTCTGATCATATTACCCATACCACATGTGTTACACATACAATTTATCATAATAAGAGATACTTAAATGCAGTTCACACAAGAAATGTCACGGACTAATTAGGGTACAAAACTAAATCTTAGAAGGAAACACTATATACATAATCATACTAAAATATAAAAATTCTAACAATGCTCTTGTGGTATGCTATGGCTGTAGTGGTCTGCAAACAAGCTAAGAATTAAGAGCAAATGCAACGCTTAATCCTGAAATCCAACATCCGGCTTGTCGATTCGATATCAAACGAATGAAGCTCGCCACAGCCTATTGACCATGCCTTCTTAGATAATATTCCGTAACTTCGACATGGATTGCACAATACGATAGAAATTAACGTAATCACGATCAAAGGTCAAGCCTTGCCCAATTGTGACGCAAGTTACGCAGCTTCCTTGTCGGTTCTCAAAGTAATTTCAGATGATCGGTAGTCGCAAAGGTATCAATGTTCCTTAGGCGGTGTCTGACCAAGCAATCAAGAAAAGGGATAGACCGAGAAGCTGACGAAACCTTATCTTGTGGCATTGCTCGATGCACGCAATTCACTAGAAAGAGCACATTAAATCATATGAGATTATATTGGCATCTAAATCACACCGTGGCCGCTGCACGGAATCTCACTTCCAAGAACTGCCATCCTTCTCCTACTGGCTTGACCTTGATTCCTCTCACCGAGGACCGCTTAAGAGAATTGCAGGGAACCAAGTGCTTCGAAATGGTCTGTAATGGTAACCGGCGAGGACCTCTTCACTACACAAAAATATCAGACATAATCATAAAGCGGAAGAGAGATAAACCAAAATGAACGAACCATAGATACAGACAAATGAAGTGCATGGATGGAACGCCATAAGATGAATTGTCTTACGGAGCGTTGAAAATTTCCACAATTGCATGAAAAACATCTACGACGATAAGAGAACAAAGGATAAACGACTTGCACCCTCCATATCACCCATCATGAGAAGTATATTGATAACTTTTCTAAACAAGCGGATTTGACTTCTCAGGCAGCGAGCCAGCGTCCGGTAGATCTTCAGTAATCATTACCCTGATACCATATCGCGCGAGAGGTGGGATGTATGATAACTCCGACAACATTATTACCTTCCACGAAAGAAAAAAAAGTGAGACATATCTAAATATAACAACCATCAGAACCATACACATTGAGAAAAATCATCGGTAGTCTCGAGATTCATGATCTTTTCGGAATAACACTCTCTGGCTTCTTTTTCAAGTGGACGTATGCTCTCTATGTAGCGGTTTAAATCTCCCTCTTTCCTGTTGAGCAAGTATTCGAGGCACTGCCACTTGATCTGGAGCTCACCATTATTGCCGCAGTAGTGGTAGGGCCCAATGGAGACGAACTGGGGCACATCGTACGACTTATCGTTTATGTTCTTGAAGCTCTCGGGAAGCTTGAAGATGCAATGGTTTTCGCGGACGGTGGGTTGTAATGTTTTGACCGTGAAAATCTGGTTTTGCATTTTACCGGCTAGGCCGCAACCGTCGTTGGCCACGACCCCCCGGATGTCGAGTGTGAGACTGTCATCTTCTACAGAATTGCCTCCCATCGTGAATTTTGATGTCTTTGGCTATGGGTATGACGTTGAAGCTGGTGTGTTGCACTTTAAATAGAGATACTTTGTTTGGCTACATATTGCTCCCCGCAAAAGTACAATAGAGTCCCAATAATTAGACCTTTCCACGTCAAAAGTTACTCGATTTAGCAAGGACCAAATTTGACAATGATATATTCTTTCTTTATTTTAGGAAAAGACTTCTGATTAATTAAGAGAAACAATGCATGCATGCGACAACAAATGAAATATTTTAAAAAAAACGTTTACTAATTTTTTTCACACTATTATTTAATTGATAATGTCCTCTCTAAATTATTAAATTGATTATCAAATATTTCATTATACGGCAGCAGAAAAAATAAAAATAATTTAACAAATTTTTCCATAAGACAAGACTACCATTTTTTAATTTATTTTTAAATGAAAATCTTTAATAATTATTTCTTTAATTTTTATTTGGCAATTAGGTAGAGTTTTTTTTTAAAAATTGTATTTATTTTTTTAAAAAAAAATTTAATTTTAGTTTTTAGTTTTTTTTCTAGCCTTATTGAATTCAAAAAATAAAAGGGAAAAGAAAATAATAATAATTTTAATTATTTTTTTAAATATTTTTTAAACGAAATATTTTCAATTTTTTGATTTATTTGAATTTGCCAATTGGGTTGTAGTGTTTTTTTTAAAAAAAAAAACTTATCTAAAATTATTATTATATTATTATTATTATATTATGGTATTATTATTTAATTTTTAAGTTTAGTTTTTTTTTTGTACCCTTTTGAATTGGTAGTTTTATAAAAAAAACACACAAAAACAAAATTTAACTTTTTTTTAGAATTTTTTTATTAAATTATTATTTTATAGGGGATTTCGTCCTTTAGGGGGACATTGACAATTGTTTGGAATAGTTTGGAGTAAAATATCATGTCATAATTAAAATTTTAAGAAAATATTATCATATCTGACTAAGCAATAGTTTAAGAGAAGCTAATATCAAATTATATCACATTTGTATGTATCGATCCCGTTTTGCTCCCGTCACTTTCCATTCTTATGTCTCTAACTAAACAAACTTATTCAGCGAAGCTTTTTCTATTTCTCTGGTGTAAATATTGGTTTTCTTTCTTTTTTTAATACGACAGAAAATGCAGCTTAGAATTATCCCATATATATATCTTATTATTTTTTGTAAATAATAATAGTCTACATTTCTAATTATTCTTTCTAGTTGAGTCCCACCAAACTATTTCTTAAGATAAGTCCTGTAGATTCACTCACAAATAACAAAAAAAAAAAAAAGATAAGATCTTTAGACCATCTCCACGTCAAACAGTGACTCAAATTTCGCAAAGAGACAAATTGAATAGAACGAGAATATCGATTCATGAGCGACCAATTGCAATTATGCCTTTCTTTCCTTCTTTAAAAAGATAACATCCTTCTGCCTTTGCCCAATCCAACAATCAAATCCTTATACTAAAAGAGCCTTTTACACCTGGCCCAGTGAAGCAGCGAGCGAATCTAAAACTAAAAGCACCATAACACTGAATTTTTTAGGTGATTTATTTATTGAATACAACATCATCATACAAATTCAGTGAATTACAAATATAAAAGTTTGGATCTGTTTAATTATAATTCACAATTAATAATTATCTTTATTTTTATCATTTATATTTCAATAATTAATGCTAATGTTTTTATTATGTCTTGTAAAATTTACACGACATTTTTAAAACTTTAATAATAATTTACTCAATGATTAATAATAATTTAAAAAACCCAAAAATTAAAAACAAATATGACATTTAGAATTTCCCATGCCTTAATAATGACCCTAAATATGACATGCAAAAACAAATCGACGTACCATACCTAACGCACGTGAAGGCGAGTGGATCTAGAAGAGACAAATTGGTAATGATAGTTTTCCTTTATTAAATTGCCCTTCTCCTCTCTTCGTGTTTCTTACTATTCCTCCTACGGCCCCGGCTTCTCGCAGAGACACCTTCCAGAGCTTACGCCACTCATCTTTCATGTCTCATCCTCGTGTAAATCATTGCTCTTTTTGAATTAACAAATTTTGAAAAAAAAATTACGCGCACGTGAATTGCATATGCACTTTGGATTATTCTTGATCAAAATGGATGATCATCTCAAGTCTGATACCTAAATTTTTGGTATATAAGAACCGACGTGATTTAGACCTATCAATAGTAAGTAATAGAGTGACTAAAAAAAAAGAGTTGGGTCAACTTTTATGAAGGTACCATATTTTTAGTCGGTCGATCTCCTAAGGTTATGGTCTCAATGCGTGAGCTCGAGGTGCTGTCAGGCCGTAAAGGAAAAGTCAAATACCTCGTATCAAAAAAAAAAAAAATTACAGGAATCTTTTTTCTTTTTGGGATTAATTTAAGTGTTCATGTTGGATGCTAGAAATGCATAATTGTAAAATCACCACTTAGTTCTAAAAGTTTAAGCTGATAGAAAAAAGTAAATTTAATCATTTAATTAAGATACTTTTTTAACCCAACAAACCTCAACAAAATAGCTTTTTAGCCAAACTACTTGAAAGATAAACAAAAAGGTCTGACGATCAGTCTCATCATTTTGCTAAAATTCTTTTGTAAGCCCTGAAAATGCCTCAGCAAAGTCACGCGCGTATTTAACTCACAAAAAAAGAAAAGTAATAAACTAACTCGGTCATCCTCTCCTCCGCCTTTTTATATTCACTCTGTTATTTCTCCATTCTTCTTTTAAGGTCTCACACTAGTTCGGAAGAAGGCAAGAAACACGAAGCCCGCACCAACAAGTGACGTACGTCGTGTTTACACGCTTCTCTGCACCTCTAACATTTTCCTCCTCCATCGATAATTCCGTCTGTCGAAACAGATATTATGGGATCTAACCCTAGATTCCCAAATTTTTTGCAGCTAAAATGCCTACGATGTTAAAAGATAATGTCTCTCATAAGAAACTTCAAACTCAATGAGTTTGACTATTCTCAACAGCTTAATACTGTAAAGTTGTATTGCTTTTTGAATTGTAAAGCGTACGTAACTTTAGGAGATATTTACTGTGCTATATCTTCGTAGGAGGATTTACTACAACTGTATCATTCTAAGTTAACTCACGTTTTCACTTATAACGCTTAGACTATAATCTTTGAGGAGATTTTTTATGTAACGTACAACACTATCATACTTAGTGAATATACCTCTCCTGTTTGTGGATTCAAACTAAACAGCTTCGTTAAATCTCTTACATGGTATCATACGACAGTTGTAGCTACTATCAATCCAGCATATACCCTTTGGGTTAAAAGAGATCAATTTACTCTCAGCTAGATCAATTCCACTCTCTCTGAGTCGGTACTATCCACTGTTTATGGTCTTTGAACCGCTCATCTGGTGTGGCAATTTTTGTCCACCAAATTTGCTTCTCAAGCTAGGACACGGGTTGCCCAACTTCAGCGTGACTTACAAACGCTCCAACAGGGCTCTATGACTTGTGGTGTTTTCATCAACACGACACAACATCTTGTTCATCAACTTGCTGCTATTGGGAATCATATCAAGGATGATGAAATTATCAAGGGTGCGTTTCTATTTGGGGTTTCTTTTGATTTCTTTTTTGAACAGCGGTGGTTGCCTGTTGGGTGTGGGTGGAGATTGGCAGTGTTGTGGCTTGAGTGGTGTTTAGCTTGCTGTGGGTTGTTTGGATTCATGAGATGTCCTTTCGTTAGTGCTAGGTTGTCGAAAGACAAGGACGCAATCAGACATTGTTTGAGTCTCTGATTTTGACACTCACTGTGGATCGTCGATTTTTATGAAAACACAATCAAAATACTTAGGTGTGGTAACCAAACTGGATGGGGACAAAAAAAAATACTGTTAAGAAAGTTTGAAGAGAGAGAATAGAAGAGGAGAAGCCAAGAGAGAGGAGAAAAAAGCCAAGATCGAGAAGAGAATAAGACAGGAGAAACACAAGAGGGAGACGACAGAACGGTTGTCAATTTCTTAATTCATCAAAGGCTGCTGAAATATAATAGAAAATATAGGTTTAATTAGACTAGAAATTAACTTTTTAACCTAAACCCGAACTGCTACTTGTGAATGCCCGTTAAAAATACTTAAAGTCCAAAAATAAGAAGGACTACACACCAATCTTGAAAATAACAATTAAGCAATAAAATGCAAACTAATAAAAGCCCAATAATAATCCCAGTAATAATCAGCCCTCAATCACCTAACAACCAGGTCATGGTTAGTGTGATTCAATGCACATGTCACTTTCTATCTATTCAATTACAAAATATTATATATATTTTTTAACTTTTTAAATACATAACATGTTTTCATTATAAAGTTAAAAATAATAATTATAAAATAATAAAAATGAAGTTAATACGAGTCAAAACTTGAGATTTATGACGAATTTGGCTTATATTTATTAATTTTTGTTCAAAGGTCTAGCGTTAATAAATGGAATCGATCTCGCAGCCCAAGTTAATTCGAACTTGAGCTCAGCAGGTTTGCAAGGCTTCTTTGTTCATTTAGAGACCTGACCCAAATTAAATGTATTTGTATGGAATTGTTTGCATGTATGGAAGTAGGTGTTGTAATGGCAATGACAGAAGTGTCTTGCTGTCAGGCAGGTTGGAGCCAAGAGCGTCAGCGCATAAGAATTCTAGGAAATGTGTTTGCCAAATAGGCGTATTATTAACAAACAAGTTGCACACACAAAAACTGAAACTAGTTAAAAGCGTGGTGATGAGGGGGATGATCAAGTACTGCATCACAGTAGAGACTTAGTTGCTTGGGTTGTTCTTCTATTTCGGTATTTCAGTACTCAGGTTGTTTCATTTGGTCCAGTAGTTGGGCATCCTGAGCTTTGTCCTATCTGACGGTTAACCTTTTTCTTTGGCTTTCTTTAAATTGGGTCTCGGAAGGCAAAACCCAGCTAGAACAAGATCACCAGGAGAGTTAGCCTGGAAGTAAAGGCCTTCGACCGATAGGGGATGGCTTTTTGAAACAAAATAGCCCACATGGCCAACCAGAACATTAGGAGCCACTGCCACTGATTTGGGTGTAGGGTTGAGTTGTAAATACCCCGGAAACCAAGCCATGGTCGAGTTTTTTAAAGTTCGGAAAACATAAATGTCTGTTGATCTCCCACGACGGACCCCATAAATTTAAGTTCAAATGGTATAGCTTCTCGTTTAGTAATAAATGCTTTGTACAGTGCAATGGATACTTGTCATTGCACTGGTAGCTACTGGCTGTTAGATTTTTGTTTGAATTAACAAGAACCAGAGTCTTTCTCAAATATATACATTGGAAAGGGGTTCTCACTTGTTGGTCACCTTTTCCTTCTCTATCCCAGTTTCTCTTAGACTGACAACATTGCTGTGTTCAACATGTAAGAGATTTGCATAAGGTCCTCTCCTTTCAAATGAAATGGAGGAGGATGCTGGTTGTACGTAGTGAGGGTAAAATTGTTCAAAAAAAAGTTGAAATGACAATTTATACCCCAATAATTTCACTAAATTGGCTTTGGAAATGGATAAGGATTCCTCGGTCCAACGAGATTAAGCAAATAGGTGAACTTAGTTAAGTCGCCTCGACAATGCCCTTTTGCCCAATCATCATATTCGGACTGGATGTGGGATTTGTGTAGGATTGTCATCATTATTGCGGTGTTTTTTTTATTATCATTGCGAAAGCTTATCTCTTTGGATGATCTTGGCATTGTTTCTTTCCTTCAATATTGTAATGATAATCTTTCTTTTGCAGAAATCTGAGGACCATAAGGGGCTGAAATGTTCAAGTGCATAGCTGATAAACATGTTGCTTGGAGATGATGATGAGAGAAGAAGAATTAAAATGAACCAATTTTTAACTCTTGCCAGTTTTGGTCTTCTGTACAGAGTATGGTTGCTGGATGTCTTTAAACTAAAAGCTGTTTGTGTGCGGGTTTTTGATCTGCGGTTCATTCTGCATTGTGTGTTTCAATGTTCGGCTCTTATTCATGTTAATTGTCTTGCTCCTTTCCTGGTTCAAGTCCGCTCACATATAGAAGAATTAGGAAACTTCACAGAACACTTTTACGTGTTTTGAAATAATTTCTTAATTAAAACTCTCAATTAGAATATCTATCTTTTATTTTTTTAATTTTTTTTTTTTTCGATTTCAATTCCAAATATCCATTTTTTGTTTTATTGGTATTGTTCTTTTTTATATTTTATATATGGAATTTTTTTTTTCAAAGAATAGTTGGTGGGTAATTTTTAAATTTTGTATAATATTGATCAAGGCTTAAATTTTTGTATTTTTTTTTATAAAAAGGGAGCAGTTATTTTGAAATTTTGCTACCCTCTTTATAGGATATTACGGAAGTGCTGAGCGTAAAAAAAAAATGAAAAGATAAATTATACTTAAATTAAAGATTTAAAAGTTTTAAGGGATTATTTTTAAAGTTGTGAATTTTTCTAGAGACTAACGGTGTAAATTGAGGTTTGGTTTGTTGCCGAAGATAAAATAAGTCATGCACAAGCACAAGGAGCAAGAAGTGCTTTTTAGTAGGCAAGAGAGATATAGGAATTTCATCTTCATCTTTACAACACGAGAAATGAGAACAAAAGGAGTATTATTAGATATTTATGTAAGACAAGAATAGGAAAATCAAAGTTAGTTTTCCAGCGATTTTCATTTATTCTCTATGTTTCGAATTTCCAACGATTAATCCTCGATTTTCTTTTGGTTCAAGTATCTCTCTGTCAATCTACAGTTTAACTCCGCATTGTTCCAATAGATCTTTCTGTGGAATCCATAACTTGTGGCATATATCTAAATGATTGTTATATCATTAGCTACTACGCTTCTCTAAACCTATTCTCTTTTAAATATAGAAAAAATTTAAAAAAATTCAATTGAAATAGATTTCTTGTTGTTTTCTAAACTTAAGAAATATCAAGAGAATTAACGTCTAGTTACCCATGAAATCTAGGGAAATAAAAGTAGTTCCTTCTACATTTTTTAATATATATAAAATAAAAAATAAAAAAATTCTCTCTTGCTCTCTTTTTCTATAGCTTTTGTTTGAAATAATATTTTAATATTTGTATCTTTTATCTTTTTTTTTTCTTATCATTTACTTTAAAAGAATATTTAAATGGTATACGGAAAGATAAAAGAAGTTACGGTGGGGAGTTTATAAAAGTTAGTCTAGTTTCCTACATTTAAGAAATTCAAAGAAAATTGCTTGCTAAACTTTTAAAATTTTTCTGAATTAATGCATTTGAGATGTGTATAAATTTTCTTGAATTTGTTGGGTCGGCCAAGATAAGATAAGTTTGATTTACTAAAAAAAAAAAGAAAAAAAAAAGATAAAGTTGGATTCAGAAGCATAGTAGAAGAGCAAGATTCCCAGATTCACTCAGATGACTTATATGCTCTTAATGATAATCTTGTGATTCACATTGCTTTTGAGCATCAAACTAATTAAGTAAGAGTTCAAACGGTCAATGTTTCATACCATCTAATTAGCTTTTCCTAATCATTTGTAATTACACGCGAATTTCACAATAAGAACAAAGCATGAATGGGTACCCAGCCCAACCCTAGCTTTTTGTTGCTTCGAAGACTCAAATGTTTGGTCGACAATATCTTTCCCCTCTCTTGCAACTAAAAGCTTCCCCTTCAATATTATTCTTCTCGTTCTCTTGTGCGACCTCTCGGAGAAGACAATGCTGAGCCACTGAATCCCAAAAGAGAAGGTGATCTCATAAAATTCAAGTCCACGTGAATACAATTTCAACTTAGGCCCCGTTGTTTCGAGCGTTAAAAATGATTTCCTGTCGGAAATGATTTCCGAGAAATTGATTTTCAGGAAAATGATTTTCGCCGAAAATATTTTCCGGGTTTTGCGGGCACGGAAATCTCCAAAATTTTTTATACTTTTCAATCATCATATAACCAAAAAATTTATTTTTATCACATTTTTAAAAAATTAATATAAATTGTCAGAAATGCCTCGGCGGGTCCAGAAAATGTCCCCCGGGAGTCCTGAAAATGTCCCGAGCGAGTTTTCCCGGGGAGCCGAAAATGTCCCAGGACGGTCCCGAAAAATGTCCGGGCGGTCCAAAAATGTCCCGGGGAGTCCGGAAAATGTCTCGGACAATCCCGGAAACTGTCCCGGCGGGTTCCCAGGGAGTCCGACAATGTCCCTGGCGGTCCGGAGATGTTCCGAAAATGTCCGGGCAAGTCCCGAAAATGTCCTGGGCGGTCCCGGGGAAAGTCCTGGAAAATGTCCCAAGCACAGTTCCCGAAAATGTTCCGGGCGGGTCCCGGGAGTCTCGAAAATGTCCCGGTGGTCCCGGGCGGTTTTCCCGAAAATGTTCCGGGCGGGTCTCGAAAATGTCCCGGGCAAGTCACGAAAATGTCCCGGGCGGTCCCGAAATGTCTTGACAGCCTCGAAAATGTCCCGGTGGCCCGACAAGTGGTCCCGAAAATGTTCAGGCGGGATCCCGGGGAGTCCCGAAAATGTTCCCGGTCGGGTCCCGAGGAGTCCCAAAATATATCGGAGTAGTCCCGAAATTCCGGGTGGGTCCCGGGCACGGTCCAAAATTGTCCTGAGAGGTTCCGAAAATGCCAGGCAGGTCTCGAAAATGTTCCGGGCGGTCCCGAAAATTTTCTGGGTTGGTTCCGGGGGTCTGGTGGTGTTTTAGCTGTGGTCTACCAATTTGAAATGTGAACTTAAACTCGGAAAATTGGGTTTACGGTTTTAAAAAGGGGAACCATTTTACGAAATTAAAGACGATTTTTCGGTCAAACTGAAAATAAATTTCCGTGACTATATATTTTACAATCTCCCAAATACAGAAAACACGAAAATTAATTTCTAGAATCTTTTCGTAAAACAAACGGAGGCCTTAATTAGAGATCGATTTATGTGATTTTTATCAAGTATAACAAAGCCGTAACAGTAAATCAATTTTTTTTACGTGGGAAATTCAACATGTTCATTCTATGGTTTTTTTCTTCTATTTTCATACTGAATTTCCATTACCAGACGATGATGCGATGTAGACAGTCAGCTGCAAGCTAAAGCCCTGGCTGAAGTTTCTTATGCAAGTTTGAAAATGAGACCTGTTTTTTGTCTTTCGTCTTTCTCCTCTCCCTCCCCTGCACATCCCCCACAGATACATGCATGCTATTTTTTTAAAATAAAAAAATTGACAAACGTATTATTCTAGGTAAAAAGAAATGATTATTAAGAAAGAAATTTAAAAGTAACGTACATTCAGGTACTCGAGCTCACACGACATCTATAAAACTTTTATTTTTTTTTTATTTTTCTATTCAACGACATTATAAACTATTATGGCTTGTTCAAGGTTACCATTAATTAAAAACTTATATTTACTAAAATTTGTAATTGCATTCTTAATATATATACTATATATTATTAATTCAGGTTCTCTTGACTTTATCTAAATTACATTTGACCTTTTCTAGAATATTCCATAGTGAAATTAAAGCATATAAATTTAATATCCACTTTAGTTCACTATCTCTTATCCGTGAGTTCCTGATTTAATCTGCTTGATTATCTTAACTATGAAATCATATTTTATTGAGACATTTAATTTAGTAAATCCTAACTAAATATTCAAGCCAAAGTTTAGAATAATCAATTCCCATTAAATTTATCATGGGGTATTATAACTCTCTTGATTCTAATTCCAAGTGATTATGGATTCCTCATTGAGGATAGTGTTCCTACAAGGTTATATGTGATCAACCTACAACGAGATTTTGACCATGAAAAAATTCTCAACTCTAAATGTATCAAAGTGCCTATACTTCACATTTCCTCTCAAAATCAAGATCAATGCTACTAAACAATCGTAGTTCAAGCCGTATCTTAATTGATAGTAAGTTTATAGAATTACGAATTCACGTGATTCAGTTTAGTGCATGTACACATACAACATATCAATCAAAGTTTCCATTCCATGATCAGATAAATATTCATAATTGATAGGTATATCTTATTAGATAGAATGTCCCAATCCTCCACGACTATGAACTAGGGTTTTATAAGTCACAATGATATTCATGCCTTAGATTTCTTAATGATATCTTATTAACATATTTAAAATCATGTTCATGTAACTTAAAGCATCTGCATATACATAAATGTCATACGGTATATAAAGATATGCCCAATCATTTAATTTATCTTAAAAATAAACGACTTTATTATTAAATCGAGATGTCACACAAATCAAAATGGGTTTTAGGGCACTTATCCCTATAATCTTTCACTTGCACTCAATCTAACTTTGGCCATACATCTAAACTCTATGCCATCTAATGAGAATCAAAAGTTTTCTGAGGCAAGGTTTTAGTTAAAGGGTCCTGCTAAGTTCTCTGTTGAAGTTATCTTTGCCATACCATGTCTCCACGTGTCACAATCTCTCTAAAAAAAAAAAAGAAAATTGACAATACTTATTGTGATGATCCTGATCATAATTACACTTTATATCATATATATATATATATATATTTATATATATATTTGAAAAACCATCAGTAATTATGAACCGAATTAATCGCCACGAGGTGATTAGAACACCTGTCATAATTTCTCTCCAACGCCCCCCCCCCTATCAATGAGAAACATCTAATGCATCACGAGTCAAATACACATGAATATATAAACTAAGCGGAAGCTTTCTATGTACCATTGGGAGTAATCCATACACATAGAAGTGACAATAAAAATACTAATAATTAAAAGTTTACATTATTAATATACAAAAATAATGACTATATAATGTGTCACATGCACTATAGCCATATTATAAAAATATTTTGTGAATACATCACAACCAATATACAAAAGAATATGACAAAATGCATTTAGGTTGGATGTGAGACCCCAATGAATGTA
>FXXK01002993.1:0-16682 GCA_900184695.1 Betula pendula
TTTATTTCTTCTTTTGAGAATAACTAGACGAGCTTAAATGAGTCGAGTTGCCCATTTAAGGCTCGATAAGTCTTAAATGAGCATAGCTGGCCCATTTAAGGTTCGAAAAGCCTTTTTATCAAGTTCGGGCTCAACTCGTCAAAGCTTTTTAATCAAGCTCGATAACTCGCGAGCTTGAGCTCGAGCTCGGGTATTATCTAACGAGCCAAGCTTGAGCTGGGGTTTCTAAGCCCGGCTCGACCTCGAGCTCGGCTCGTTTAAATATTTTTTTATACCCGAGCTGAAAATTTTAAAGCTCGACTCGATTACAGCCCTATATGCATATATGTATCGGTGTTTTCTTTAGACGCCAATCATTTCTCCCCATTAGTCTACCCGGGCCGAGAAATGCAAAATAATTCTCAACCTTTTTGAATATACGCCGAGACACGTGCCCATATATTTTTGCGCTTATAGCATTTTTATTTGACTCTCTATATTTATTTTTATTTTTAAAATAATTTTATTTTTTTTAATTACCTACATTCGGCTCCTTAAATTAAATATATATTTTTACTTTTTTATTTAAATATAATATTTTAAGAAAATAGAAAGAAAAAAAAAATTGAGAAAAACAAAAAGTTAGAAAGATAAATTAATATTTTATTAGTTTAAAGAAAAGTATGGAGTAATTTCATGCTCTCTACTTTTTTTTCAAAGCAGGGAGCTGGATGGAAGAAATAACATGGTCTAAAATCAATTTTGACTTTTTAAAGTAATGGAATCTCTATTTTAAAGAACCGGATGAGAATACTCTTCACACATAAGACCCTTAATTAAAGAATTTTTTTTTTCAAAAAAAAAATTAATTTAATGTTATTTTTTGTTTACAAATCATTACTCTTTCTTTTTGGGATGTAAAATTACTTATTAAATTTTTATATTCAAGTTTTGTTAATATTTACTTTTCGATTGATAATATGGCTACTTGATTTAATCTTTCTTGTGACATTTTATTATGCTTCTCCCCATTTGATAATTTTTGTATATAAAAATGTTTAGAGTTCTTATTTTTTGGAAAATCTATATTGTTCTCTCTTATTGGACCATTTTCTACTAATAAATATCTGAATTTTGTATCAATATTTTTCGATTGACGTGGGTCGAAAATATTTGTAACACTAGAATTAGACACATCATTAGTATTTAATTTTTATTTTCTACTAAACTTTCCTTAAGTTCTTCATATTACATGTTTGAACATCATAATCATTATTTTCAATGTCATCTTTTTGTTGCACCATTTCATTATCTTCTAACTTCTTTAATGAATTTCTCATTCATTTATGAGTTTTTCACCTAAATTATCATTTATATTTTGTTTATTGCTAATGAAAAATTTATTTAGAGATTCTTTATGAGATTCAATTAATTTTCTACTTTTCTCTCTCTCTTTTTTTTTTTTAGTTTTTCATATCCAAATGCATATTTTCTAGTAGACATCTATAATCTGAAATATTTGCGAATTAAATAACACGATTATATATATTATGACTAGAATAAATTTTAAAAAAATAAATTTTTTAAATAGAACAATAAAACCTTATTTGTCAAAGGAACTATTTCGAATTCACTTTAATCTTTATGATAGGATTATCTAACACTTCTAACCTGCACAAAGAAAGATAAAATTGTAAAACTATTCTTAAAATCAAATGAAAAAATTAATTCAAGTCATTGATTGAGTTTTTGGTAACTAACCTTTTTTTTAAAAAAAAAAAAAAATTGTTTTTATCGCTGATCATATATGGAATGATTTTAAGGACTTAAACAGTAAGTTTTTGAAAAATAATGAAATTGAAGAATAAGACTTGAATAATGAAATAGAGGAAGAAAATGAAAACTTATAAAGAGAGTGGGTAGTTTGTAATTGAATAAAGGGAAAATTGTAAAATTACTACCTGTGGTTGATTTGATTTGTAGTTAGCTGCATGTGGTATTAAAATGAACTTAAAGGTCCATGAGGTATGCTAAAAAAATAATTTACTCCCTAAAGTCAAATTTCGTTTACTGACATAACAAATTTTGTTAATGTGACATGTGAGAGCCTATAAAATTGTGGCATGTGTCCTATATAATTTTGTGTCACACTAACAAAATCTGTTTAATCAGTGAACTTAATTTGACTTTAGGGAGTAAATTATTTTTTTTGGCATAGCTCAGGAACCTCTAAGTTCATTTTGATACCACATAGATCTAATTGTAAATTAGATAAATCATATAGACTAATTTTACATTTTTCCCTTAAATAAAAAATAGACACCCAATGAGCAAGCGAAAAACCTAATAGTTTGCAATATCGTAATATCGCCTGCAATGAAGTACAAACGAGATGTGGGTTGAATTATTTCATGACTAGAAGTGTTAATCATTTATAGTGGCGTTTGCAATTTCGTACAGAGTTATTTTCTAACACCCAAAAATTTTAATTAAGGATTAAAAATTATCTTGAAAGTTAAGGGCAAAAAGGTAATTAGAAAGTAAAAATTCACCTTGGGTGTCCAGACGGTGACATTGTCATCCGGACGATTGTCACCTAGTGTTGATCGTCCATAACGGTCCGAGCGAACCTAACTACTGTTCAGTCAGTAGCATTTGTTTGCAATATTATCCGGACGAGCTCATCTAGTGAGCCTCGTCCCCAGCGTCGTTCGGAGGGTCTCTTGCCACTATTCACTAAGTAGCGACCGCCCGCACCTCATCCACAGCAAGAATAAAGCAAGCACAAGAGGATGATTGCAAGTTGTAAGAGCTCATAAATGAAGCCAAACGGGGAGAAGCATCTGGCTTCTATATTGCCAATGACGGTGATTTGAAGACTAAGGATGACAAACTATGATACCTAATGATGTTGACTTGAAGGAGGAGATCCTTCATAAAGCTGATCAAACAAGATACACTGTTCATCCTGGCAATACCAAGATGTATCAAGACTTGGAGAAGAAGTTTTGGTGGAATGACATGAAGCGTGAAATTGCTGAGTATGTTGCATGGTGTCCATCGTGCCAACTGGTGAAAGCCGAACATCAGAGGGTTGCGGGTCAACTTTAACCACTTGAGATTCCTATGTGGAAATGAGATCAAATAGCCATTGATTTTGTTGTGGGTTTGCAAAAAGCACATAGCAATCAAGATGCCATATGGGTAATTGTTGACAGACTTACTAAAAGTACCCATTTTCTTTCGTTTAAGATTACGGATTCTATGGAGAAGATGACAGAGTTATATGTACGTGAAGTAGTCCGTTTGCATGGAGTACTTGTTTCCATTGTATCGGACCGTGACCCACGATTCACATCCAAGATTTTTTGGAAGAAGTTACATGAAGCTATAGGGACAAAGTTGAACTTTAGCACAGCCTATCATCCTCAGTTAGATGGCTAATCTGAGAGAACCATTCAAACACTTGAGGATATGCTTCAGCTATGTGTGCTCGACTTCAAAGGTAGTTGGATTCGCTATTTGCCTTTAGTTGAATTTGCTTACAATAACAATTTTCAAGCAATTATTGGCATGACACCGTATGAAGCATTGTATGGGCATAAGTGTAGATCACTTTTGTATGGGATGAAGTCGAAGAACAACAATTATTAGGTCCGAAAATGATTCAAGACACAAAGGACAAAGTAACGCTTATTTGTAAGCGGATGTTAACCGCGCAAAGTCGATAAAAGAGTTATGCGGATAAGCATCGTCGCACACTTGAATTTGAAGTTGGTGGCCTTTTGTATCTCAAGGTGTCATCGATGAGGGGCGTGATGTGATTTGGCAAGAAAGGCAAGCTTAGTCCAAGGTATACTGAACCCTTTCAAGTGCTAAAGCGTGTAATTCCTTTGACGTCCAAGATTGAGTTGCCACCTAATTTAGTGGGAGTACATGATATATTCCATGTCTCTCAATTGTGGAAGTGTGTTCATGATCCTTTGCACATCATAAACTACGAGCCTCTGACATATGAAGAGCTCTCAGTGCAAATCTTGGATTGCAAGGAGCAACAGTTGAGGACCAAAACCATACCATTAGTCAAAGTTCTATGGAGGAATCATGCCGTCCAAAAAGCTTCATGGGAACTTGAGTCGGATATGCGAAATTGATATCCGCACTTATTCGAGTAATCAGGTATGTTATGTCTCACATTACATTATGTATGCTTCTAAATTTGCTTTACAAGTTTTTAGATTTAATTTGCATGCATAATTTATGATGAGTGTAATTTCGAAGACGAAATTTCTTTAAGGAGGGACGGATGTAACGCCTAAGAATTTTAATTAAGGATTAAAAATCATCTTAAAAGTCAAGGGTAAAAATGTAGCATTATTATCCGGACAGTGGCATTGTCATCCAGACGGTTGTCACCCAGTGTTGATCGTCCGCAGCCCCGTCTGTAGCGGTCCGGACGAACCCAGCTACTGTTCGGTCAGTAGCGTTCGTACATAGTGTCGTCCGGATGAGCTCATTCAGTGAGCCTCATTTCTTGCAGCGTTTGCAGCATGGTTCGAACGGACCTTGTGCATTGTCGTTCGGATGGATCATTTAATAGTCCGAATGGTGACACTATTTATTCAACTATAAATAGCTAGACACGATTTCTAGCTCATTTTCTGATTTTTCTTCTATTTCCCCGCGGTTTTCTCTCTTCTCTCTCCTAGGGTTTATACCCAAACCTTGGGTATTGATCTTTGGAAACCTACTTCCACCGATCGATTCAAAGTTCCGCGGTACACAATTTCGAATTTTTTTCAAGTTTTTAGGTAAATGTCCAAAACCCTAGATTTTTCATAGTGAGTATTATAAAGTTTTATGATGTATAACCCTAGTAATCTACTATGGGTTAATTATATAGGTTGTTTAAATGTTATTTGGAATCTGAGAATTCTATGGGTTGTTTATGGCCACATTGATACTTGTGTTTTCAAGTATCATAATTATTGGGCTTTGAGAATTAGAGTGTATAGCTATTGATGTTTTAACAATGTGTATATGCAGAGAGCATTGCTTGGACATTGGTTTAAAAGTCAATTCAACAAGCGAAATTTGTAAATATTTATACTTACTGAGAGTGATACACACCTTAAAATGTTTGATATTTTGTTTTCAATGTTTAGCAGATGTTGTACTTGCTAAATAAAATAAATTTAAAGAATTTTAAAGGAATAATATGATGGTTTAAAAGACGAACTGATGATATTTTATGATAACATATGATTTGGGCTTTTAATTATCTTCTTGAGATTTATGATTATTTGATGAGTGATTCATAATGAGTCTTGATGATTTATTGTGATTTATGACTATGGCGGATACATATTAATATGTTGAGTTTTATGGAATTTGATTTACTATTAGTATTTGAGAAATGATATATGGCGAAATGATTAAGTTGATTAAGTTTCATAGTGCCACATTGATGTTTGTACTAAGAGATGAGCTATAGCCAAAGAGTGTGCATGTTATTTAAGAAGTATAAGAGTAATGGATGGCAGCTTGGTGAGGGCTACATGGCTGTTTGATGAGGGTAATAGCTATAGCTGGCATAAGATTTGCCCAAGGGTTATGGCATAAGACCTGCCTAGGGGTCATCACATAAAAACACAACATGAGTAGTGTTGTTGGCGGCCAGGTCTAGTGACACGAAGTAAGACATCTTGGGATAGAGTCATCACATACCAAAG
Source organism: Betula pendula (assembly GCA_900184695.1). Lineage (NCBI taxonomy): Eukaryota > Viridiplantae > Streptophyta > Magnoliopsida > Fagales > Betulaceae > Betula > Betula pendula. The sequence goes on from FXXK01002993.1 coordinate 5,712, forward strand.
CTACAGAGCATTGCATGATTAACATGATGATTTTATGATTGATTTATGAGATATTTATATGATGATTTATGTTTTACTGATTATAGACGTATTAGTTTGCATATGAGGTTTAATGGGAAAACACATATGTATATTGTTGTACAAATATCCACCTAAATAAATAGGCCAATAAATGCACGTTTTACTCGCAAGTGCACAAGATCAAAACGATAGTATAGACGGCAAATACGAGATCATTCCCACGAGGATTGATAAACTATGTTTAAAAAGCAATTCCTAAGAAATATCTTGAATGAGATGAGATAAGAATATTGAATTAAAATAATAAGAATAAAGGGCTAGGGCTTCGATATCCACCACTAATCATACTCAAATAAGGTAAACAATATGCACAATGCTACAATTATATCAAGATACTCACTGTTTGTCGGCCTAAGGGCATGGTATCTACTCCAAAAGCCATTGATTTCCCTAAGCAACGAATTAGGCATGGTATCTACTCTAATTCTTTTCTTTCTCAAAGGATTTAGCATGGTATCTACTAAGTTTTTCTTTGAGAAAGCATAAATCTATTGAAAATCGACAAACACACTAAAACCTAGAACATGGTATCTATTCCGGTCTTTCATGTTGATTACCCCAAGAACTCACAATTGGTTCTTTTGTCACTCTACTAGGCCTAGGACTCAGTCATCCAAATTGACCTAGATAACAATCTACACATGTTATATGCATAAGATGATCAAACCCATACATAACCCATATGAAGAACGAACAAAACCTGAGATAAATTAATTAAGCATCAAAACAGAATTGTAGCAAGACAATTGAAAACCTTAAAGAGACATGATTAGGGCTTTATCGAGCCTAACTAAAGTATTAGCTACACATAATTTGGATGAAAATCATCCCCATAAGAAAATAACAAAGAAAAACTAAAAAGAAAGAAAGAACTAAGAAAAACCCATCTTTGAAGCCTTTGATTCTTCTCCTCAAGCTTGTGTATTTTTGTTTTGGAGGACTAGGGGAGTATTTATAGAGTTTAGGAACAACCCTAGTCAATTTCGTGTACCCTAGGAAGTCTAAAATCGAGTTGGAGTAGGTTTAGATCTTTCCAAATTGGGTTCTGCCGACTTTACTGTTCAGCGCGCAAGATGGCTCGAGCTAAACATGAATATGGCTCGAGCCAAGTGATGGCTCGAGCTAAACATGGATATGGCTCGAGCCAAGTGATGGCTCGAGCCAAGTGATGGCTCTAGCCAAATGTAGATATGGCTCTAGCCAAAAGATGGCTCTAGCCAAATATGGATATGGCTCTAGCCAAATTCTTCAGCTTTTCTCCAACATCTCTTCTAAGCCCGAAACTTGATGGAATTGAGTGCTTTTCTCCAAAACCTACAAAAATAAGTGAGAAAAACAAAAAAACACACAAACAATCATTTTATAATGAAACTAAGAGATTAACATATGTGAATTAAGGGGCTTGAATGTATAAATTCAGCACTTTATGCATTCCATTTTCAAAATAAATTATTAAGTGATTATATTATTAATTTATTTGATCATAGATTTTTTAGTATGCATATGAGGTTTAATGGAAAATCTTATATGTATATTCTTACAACTAGCTGCATATACGATTTATTTTTTATTGCTTAGATATGCTTATATGCTTGTGTTTTCACATATAGGGGAATGAATGCTTGTATATGAGTATAGCTGAGTTATATGATATATTTATAACATAGTTGAGCACGTATGTGTATTAGTACAGGCGGGAGACTGGAACGTACATATATGTACTTAGTTATTATTATATTTCAGATGTTTTATTACTATATGTGTTTACTTCATCAGCTGTTTCATGTTTCAAAATAAATGTCATATTCTAATAGCTGTTATTGTAAACTCATGTAAACTAACTCTTCGGTTCTTTACGAAAACTTAGTAGATTTTTATTCATTGAGACTGTTGACTCACTCATTCTTTTTTTCGCCTATGTAATCATGGATGATCTCTATGGTTACATAGATATTGGTGCAAGTAATGAGAGCCTAGATGATGATCCTATAGCCTACTATCTCGGCTATTACAACGAATGACGTGGGACATAGTTATTTTGTATAGACTTGATAGATAGTCTATTCTTTTGTATATGGTTATGATGCTTTCACAAACATTATTTTGTATATTGGCTTGTGTCGCCTATGATATGTTTGTATAGCCATTTTTTTGTATATTTACATTGTAAACTTTTAATCAGTATTGTTTTTAATTGTCAGCTCTACGCGTATGTTTACTCCCTTTGAATATAAATGCTTCCGCTCAGTATATATAATGTGATATGTGACTCTGATGTAATAGATGTAAATCTCATTATACGTTGTGAGATACATGTATGATAGATGTTTCTATCACCCTATGGCGATTAATCCGGTTCATGAATACTGTATGTTTTCAAAAAAATAAAAATAAAAATATAGCTATAGTGTAATTATGGATCGAGTCATCACATATTTGATCATAGAGCATTCATGCTAATTCTTTATTAAAATTTCTTTGGTTAAAAGCGCACAAACTTTTTCTACACAAAAAGTGTCGAGCCACCAGAGTTTTGAGAGTGCAACCTGAAGCTGAATAGAAAAATTGCCCAACGGTTTTGGAGCTATTGCGATAAGAGTAAGCATGTCGTTTGCTTGATATATGGGAGTGTCCGTTGTAAAGATTTTGTAAGTGTGAACTATTTGTAATTCGTTCTTCAATTTAGTGGATGAGTTGCCTAAGTTTGATTGCTTCTGAGTGATTTTACTTTTCAAGAGTTTTTCAAAAAGTTTTACTTCCTCACTAAATTCGTGTTGGTTGTTTTTTCAGCTTTCATAATATTTGGTGACTGAATGTGTAGTGTATGCTTTTTAAATTCTACCTTATTTTTGTAAACACGCATTCAACCTTCATTCTAAATGTTGTTAGAGTCATTGGGCTAATTTTTAAAACCAACTTCAAACAGAAAATACTTAAAAAACACTCAAATCTATTTTTGCCTTTGTGCCACGTTAGAATACTATTTCAACCAAAATGCAAAGCAATACTCTAAAACGTTTTATTGGACGAACAATTAATGCCTTTATTTATTTATTTATTTATTTATTTTCATCTGAATATAAATGAGACACGTCATATTATATTTGTCAATAGTTGGAATAGTTAGCTGCTTTATCTCAAAAGGCAAGTGTGACTTTTTGTTTTGTCTCCAACATATGTATTATGCCTCTAGTGTTCGTAAGCAACATGAAGTAGTATCACTCGTTATAGAAAAGGATTCAAATCAAGGTAGTACTAAATTACAAACACTAAAACGAGTACATAATGATAATGTGAACATAGATCAGTACCAGTAGCTAGTAACTGTTCCATGTATAGAGCAGTGACTAACAAACAAAGGTCTCATACGTTGCAGCTCTTATTAACTTCTATATATATATATATATATTATATATATATATAGTTAAATATAGGGAAAAGTCCACATACCCCCTCAAACTACCACCCAATTGATAATGTCCTCCCCAAACTTTCAATTGTGACAATGTTCCCCCCAAACTCAAACAAGTGGACAATGTCCCCCCTAAGGACGAATATACCCTTAATAAATAAAATAAAAAATTTCTTTTAAAAAATTAAAACTAAAAATTAAAAAAAAAAAAACACTACATTTCATAAAGGCTAGAAAAAGACTAAAAGCTAAAAATAAAAAACAAAAACCAAACAAAATTAATTTTTTTTTTAAAAAAAAAAACTACAAATCAATTGGACAAATTCAAGAATAAAAAAAAATTATAAACATTTCGTTTAAAAAAATATAATTATTATTTTAAAAAATATATTATTATTATTATTTTCGAATTATAAGGGTTAGAAAAAACTAAAACTAAAAAAAAAAACTAGCAATTTATATATATATATAATATATAATAAAACTCCAACCCAATTAGCCAAATTCAAAATTTTAAAAATATTATAAACATTTCGTTTTAAAAAATAAAAATTAAAAAAGAGTATTTGGTCTTATTGAAAATTTGTAGGGTTATTTTTGCTTTTTTGTTGCCATTGGGGGGACATTGTCACTTGTTTGGTAGTTTGGGAGGACATTGTCACAATTGAAAGTTTTGGGGGGGACATTGTCAATTAAGTGGTAGTTTGAGGGGGAATGTTGACTTTTCCCTTAAATATATTTTACCCCCCCAAAGTATACCACATTTGTAATTCGACACCAAAGTTTAAAATGACAATGTATCCCCTCAAAGTTTTAAGAATTCTCAATGTCGCAACTCCGTCACTTTTTTCGGTCATCTTGAACGGATTTAGATCACGACGCAGCACGTGGGGATTTTGGGTGTGAAAATGACTAAAATGCCCCTGATCAATTTTTTTTTTTAAAAAAAATTATTTTGGGGTGTCTAAGGCCACCCCATTGGAATTTGGGGGTGGCTGGCCACCCCCATTTGGGCCCTTGGGGTGTGGCGAGCCACGCCCATTCTAGCCAGATGGGGGTGGTTCGACCACCCCCTTGGCCAAATCGGGGCGGCCAAGCCACCCCCAAACCCTTGGGGGTGGTTTCGCCACCCCCATTCCGGCCAGATAGGAGTGGTTCGGCCACCCCCTAGGCCAAATCGGGGTGGCCGAGCCACCCTAAACCCTTTGGGGGTAGTTTCGGCCACCCCCAAATTTACTATTTTTTTTTACTATTTTTTTTAATATATATATATATATATATATATTGGGAAAAATCAAATCAAAATGTCTTAATTTCGTCAGTGAAGACGATTGAGAGTGACGAAGTGGCGACATTGAAAATTCTTAAAAGTTTGAGAAGGTACATCATCACTTTTTAAATTTCGGTGGACCGAATTACAAAAGTGGGTGTACTTTAGGGGGGTAAATTGTATTAACCCATATATATCATATACATGCATGCACTCAGTTCGTTGATGGAGGTTTGTGGGGTGGCTTGTCAGAGGGACTCGGTGGCTTCTTTTCAACGGTTGGAGGCTTTCAACTTTCGAGGTGTGTTGTGGGAGTCTTTGGCATCCTCACAGAAAGGTGTCCAGGGTTGTGATCATGTGGTGGCTTGTGCTCATGGAGGCGTTTCTTCCTTATACCCTTAGGAGGTCATCTTCTGGGTTGGTGGCTTGTGTTTTGAGGGTGGCTTGTGTTTCGGGGAGGTGGCTTTTCTCCCTTGGAGGTTTGCCATCCAAACTTGGTAGTTTTGGTTCAAGGGAAGACGACTCGAGTAAACGGCGTCCAAGATGTGGTGGCTTGTGTTCCGGTGGAGGCTTCTCTCCCTTACCCTTTGGAGGTGGTTTGTGTTCAGAGAATGACTTCTCCTCATGATCAAGTGTGGTCGGAGGTTTGTGTTTTGGGGGTGGCTTTTCTCCCTTCGGAGGAGATTTGTAGTCGTGTTTGGAAGGCTCATGGTGGTCAGCTAGTGAGGCAGTGCTGAGAAGCACCACCCCAAGGAGCAACACTAGACAGTATTTGGTAGTCATCTTTGGTCTCTTGATGGTTGAAAACAACAGGAGTACTTGGCCTTTTATAATGCATTAGAGCCAATATATTACGTCATGTGATATGTCATTACGCATTTTGCATATTTTGTAAAATGGTGTAGACACACTTTAAAGTCAAAACGGGTTCTTCTTGAGTATCTTTCTTTGTAGGCGGGGTCCATTTGAGTTCAAAAGTTTGACATGTATGCATCAATTATGGCTGTCCCTGGTGAAGGCTAGGCCAGTGAGAAATAACCAAGTTAGCTCTTCCCTGCGTATTCCCCACCTTCTAATTGCATGAAATATTAGAATTAGATATTAAAGTTAAAAGCTTAATTCTTCAATATAATTCTTCCCTTGATTTTTTTTTTTTAAAAAAATATCCGAATTAGACTTACGTCCATATATATCTTTAATCCCACCGAAAGGAAGCAAAAGAAAAGAAGAGCGTCCACATATTGGTCATTTAAAATGCACGTACGTAGTCCACATTCATCAAGGTGTCTGATCAGTAGGAAGTATTAGCAAAACACACCATTTTTTATATATTTCTTTTTTTATTTTACTCCGAAAAAAAAACACTCCAATTCAGCTTGCTATAAGCTTATTATATTATGAACTACCATCACATGCCATATTGAAGCCCGACATTGTGCGCCGTTCAATCTTTATATTATGTCGGCATGATAAATGTACAGTTTCCGCTACTTTAATTTCGATAAGCTTCGTGGAATCCCACATGGTGTTTATCTCCATTTGCTGTGAGAGGAATTTACCAAAACAAGTGAAGTACAAAGGAAAACTAAAAGGAAAATGAAAAAGGAAGAATGGAGGGGAGGAAGATGGGAACCATTATAATAATCCCGATATTCCTTTAGGGAGACATGTATAATTTTAGCATGCATAAAAATTATTTATTTACGTTATTATTATTTTTATTTATTTATTTATGTATTTAATATATATTTTTAAATATATATATATATATAAAATCAATGTTTTTTAAAATTATTGGGAGACAAATCTGTTTTAAATTGAAATTTCATTTTAGCATTTACCCGAATTTGTTATCCCACTTTTAAAAAATTTATGATAGACATTCAATTTATTTTCACATGTTAAAACTCTAGCCGTATTAAATAATAAATACTATTTTCTTCTTTTTTTCTTTTAACCACTAATCCTAAATAATACAAAAATAATAAAACCCTAACCTCATTTTTTTCAACCCCTAGCCCATTGAGCTTTTTCCAAAAAAAACCTCACGCCTCTCTCCTTTCTGTCCACAACATCGCATATCCTATTCTCTCTTCCTATTCCAATGTCGGCTGCCCTCATCTTCTCTCTTTCTCCTCATATCTTCTGTTTGCAGTAACTTCACGTACACAAGGTATATTAATTCTCCATTGCATACTTTAAATGATTCTTTTATTCTATATTCCTACCACTGTACATAGAGTAATTGTGAGGGCATGAGAAATTTTCCTTACTTTTTATTCTTTAATTGATGATCTCAAGGAAATTGTCCTTTGTGATTATCTTTTATGATAAAGCCCCTGCCTTGCATGTACGTAGGGACAGTGGAAATCTTAATATCACTTAGATATTTTTAAGTCATTTTTACACTTATGCCATAAAGCTATTTTAAATGTATACCAACACTTGCAGATTGATTAAATTGAAGGGTTGGTTGTACAGACAACGTTTTTCTCTTATTTTTGAAAGTCATGATTTTTAATACTAATAACTCATGTTTTATACGGAAGTCTATGTTTTAAAAGGCAAGGCAATATTTTTAACTTCATGAAAGAAGGGTTCGACCATGTAGGAAATTTTAATGATAGTTTATTCATACCTACTATAGACTCTAGATTTTTTTTAAAATATAATAATATATATATATACATATATTATGTTTAATGGGTCAATTGAATGCCAAATGTTTTAAACAATAGTTACTAAACTATGTTAAACCTAGTATTAAAAATCATGACATCTCATGCAAGTTGCATTAAACATGAGCATCATTAATTTCGGAACTTTAGGTCTAGAATGTTTTAAAAGTAAATTTGATCCTTTTTAATCGAAGTGTTTGGACTAAGAATGTGTTATAGATAATGAAGCCCAATTATAGTTAGAACTGTGTTTCGAGTTTGGTTCATTTAGATTGTATTGAGCCATATCAATAGAGTCTTGGTTAAAAAGGACCATTGGTGTTCTTCTAACTAGATTAGAATTAGTAAGATTAATATTGTGGCTGGATATTTGGTTCAAGTAGTTAACAGACAAAAGCTTCTTCTAGAAGTAGTATTGAGGTAAGAAAATTCTTAATCCTTTTAAGTATAATTTCATTGCATGATTTAACATAAATGCTCTTTATTACCTTATGTAAAATATTTATTTTATATTATTCCTATATTTATTTGAAATGATGACACATGCATGAAATGCTTTTATTAAGATGTTTAAATTCTAAATTTACTCTTGGTCACTCAAATTGATATGAGTACAATGTTTGACTCTCATAAACATTTTTCTAATTGGAAGATGATCGTTTTAAAGAAATTTTATTTGTGGGAAGTTCTAAATAAGGAAAATTTTAGTGAAGTAAAAACGCTCCCGCATGTTGTCTTAAACAATTTCATGAAAAGTAAAGGAATGAGAAATGAATTATTATGACAAGGACATGTGTGTGGAGGAGATAATTTTGGCCACATAAATGTTTACAGATGTATGAACTCGGTACCGTTACTTGAGATGGAAGCGCAACAACTGAAGGACGTTGAGAAGGCGGTAATTCATCGATATATAATGCTAAGTGCACTTTGATTAATTAGCTGACGGGCAGGTCTGCGGCCACAGTCGCTGCCATGGTCACAAGGATCGCATAACCCTAGTACACATGACGTAATAGTGTACATGGGCCCTAATATGAGAATAAATGTGATAACCTATGAATGTGTATATTTTACAAAGAATATGAATAAATCTTTTTATGATTGCTATAGTGAGAATTGATTAATTATGGAATAAGAGGTTATTCGTATTTATAAAATGATATGTATTAAATATGCTTGTAGTGATTTCGAGAGGATAATATTTTTCGGATAATTATTTTAAAGAAAATGAAGTTAACTCAACCGTTTTATGGTTGAGGTTTTCTTACTGAGCATTTCTCGCTCACTTTTACTATGTTTTGTTTTTAAGTTATGAGCAGAACGGTCTAGGAGGTCGGAATTGGGCAGAACTATCTAGGAGTTCATGCATTTTTTTATTATTAATTTATTTGCAATAAGTGTTTTGGCACGATTTCCAAAACTATGAGTTTTTTTAATAAGAAGCATTGTATCAATTTGACATATCGTTTTCGCATTAAGAGATTCATATTTTTTAATTTATTTCTACTAATGCATTTATCACCTCATTTAGTTATCGCTTTGGTAGACTTTATTAATTTTTGTGCCTTTACGATGGTAAGTTAACAAATCTAACCCTTCTCGGGTTAGGGGTGTTACAACCATACCTCCTCCCTAGATATGCACTTCCGAAGGAGGTAGAAAGTCTCAAAAGAGATGGAAGAAAACCTAGGGTTTGGTTTTCAAAGCCTCTCTCTCTAAACAAAAGAGAGAAGCTGTAGGGTGGCATTGTTTTCTAAAAAACCAAGAGCCAACTGTTGGCTATAAATTATAAGTCATTCATTAAAACAATGTTTAGAATAAAGTAATTTCGTTTTGCATAAATTAAATTTTCATAAAAGAAAAATTATATGTAACTCATAGAATATATATGCTATCCGGTCATACTAAATGTCTCGCATCATAAAAGAACAAATTTTTAAAAGAAAAATATAAACTAATTTTTAACATTAATATTATTTAATTAATATTTATAAGTAAAAAAACCAACTTAATTTGTCACCTTAAACCTTAAAATCCAATTAGCTGACCCCGGTCCCATTGGACCCGTTTGGTAAGGGCTGTGAGTTTTTTTTTTTTTTTTTTCAAAAAAAAAAAATCAAACTTTTTATATTACATCAATCACTTTTTAACAATTTTTTATTTTTTTATTTATTTTTATTTTTTTCATTTTGTATATCACATCAAACACTTTTATTATTATTTAATAAAAAAAATTCACTAAAAAAATAAAGCTTTTTTAACTTTTCCATACAAAAAATTTACAACGTTTTTTCTACTTTATATCACATTAAAACTTAAAAACCCTCTAACCCCAACTTAACCCTTTACCAAACATAACCCTTGAGTCGTAAAGTTGGACTATTGGTGCAAAGTTAGAAACTAAGCAGCTGTTGGAAACTTTACTCAGAACAAATTTTGACATGTACGTGGGCTACATATGTTAAGGCACGATGCATGGTAAAGAGAGTATTAGGATACATTGAAATGTTGCGACTCATTCAGTATATATGCATATACATAAAGATAATCTGACCCTTCTTCCTCTTCTAAAAAACAAAACATTGGAACGTACCTGTTGGTTAAAAGTAGTAAAAAAAAGCAAAAGAGCAGTGCTTCAATTCCTTATCTCACTCTCTGTTGCATCTACTCTGTAACGTGAGATATTTAGACGTGCATCATTACAAAACATATATAATACCTCTTTCCTATAGATTCATCATATATAATATCCTAATCCAATCTGTTTGAATCATTTATGTGCATACATAAAGTGGATTTAATTTTTTAATATTTATTCTCATCTATAATTTTTTTAATTATTTGTTTGAAATATATTAAAATAACATTTAATAACCTGCATTATTAGGACAGAGGATGCGGCAGACGGATCTACCCCAGTCTAGACGGCAAATGGGACTTTATTTTACGATGTAACGGATTTTCGATCCTTCTCTGTACAAAATTGCAAAACAAAAGCTAGAGCATAAGTTGCTTAATAACTGCGCCGGTGTGAATGTTTGAAATTTCAACTTAAACCAAAAGTTGTCAATAAATGCAATTGCACTATCGTCCCCACACTATCATAAGCCTACACGTATGACGTAGCTTCCACCTTATCCATAATTTTCAATACTTTGTGGAAAGCAGAGTCGGTTCGGCAAATGAAAAATGCTGCTCATAATTTTTTGCTGTTTCTTTTTTATTTTTTATTTTTTATTTTTTATTTTTTTTGTTGTTGTTGCATGTCTTGCTTTTAATATTTTTTTTTTAAAAAAATAAATGTGTCATATGGAAGGAAAATGCTAAAAGATAAAAATACTAAATATCATTTTTCTATATTCTATCATTTCTATTTATGTTTATCCTGAATAAGTAGCAAGGTAGTTCGTAAATATTGATGTACTCACGTGGGTTACTATTTGTTTAATGAGAATTTATTTTTCAATAAATTTTGTAAATTGTAATTACTCTCTTGTGATGGTGAGATATTGTTCCCTTCGCGTCAT
>FXXK01002995.1:1657-17334 GCA_900184695.1 Betula pendula
AAGTAAATGGATACAGAACCATACAGCTGATAATTGAAGTGAAGGAGAACAGAATACGAGAACAACAAATCTGTAATAATCATCACTATGGTACTGACCCATTTATTTGTAGCGAACCCAATGACAGACTAAAGGGGATGTTAAGAAGAATTTGATTACTAAGAAGAAGAGGGACGTGTGTTAACTTATGGGTATTTTTCTGAAACTGTGTTGTACAGAAACTAAACTTTCTATACAACAGTATCAAAATCTATAACTAAGCATTTACACTATCAGCTAAGTATATTAACTGGTAAGCCCCTACTCAAACAAAGTCTTATTATAAGAAGTTACGACTGGACTATTTTTTTAAAAAAAATAATCTTGAACACAAACAAATACATAAGGGCTAATTAATTAGTAGATTACCTAAGTAATTTGTAGCAAATGTCATCTCAATTTTGTCTTCAGAGAACTCCCACTTCTGAGAGAATATTCCAGCATGGTTTCTGCAAAGATGATTTTCTTTGATAATTAATTAGTATCATATAAAATCTATAAAATCTCTCACTCTCTCTCAACACACACACAAACAAATAGAAGAAGAAGAAGAAGAAAAAAAGAAGAATTAAGCATGCAATATATAGTACTAGTACTCACATGAGAATGTTAAGGGGTAATCCTAGAGACAAGAAGTGACAGATAGTTAAAGAGCTCCAAATCAGTCTCCAACAAAATAATCTCAGTCTGTGGACTCTCCTTTTGAATTGCCTCCTTCACTTCACCTGCCTTCAACAAATCAGAAATCCTGTATTGAACTGAATATTCTAAAACACTAAATGGAAGCTTGAAATTAAGGTTTAAGGGTTATCATTGAAAACGAAAATAGGGCCCATTGTATGATTATTGTAAACGATATATTAAGCAAAATACTTTTACAATGTTTAATTAAAAAATTGGAAGGAAATTCATTTTACAATGTTTAATTAACAAAACTCGCCAGCAAACTGATGGTGAAACGCAGTTGCCTCTTATTGCACTAACTTATCAACAGCAACGTGGTGTGTTATTTTAGAAGATTTCTGATTTTTCAGATGACGAGCACAACTACATGAACCTGTGCATTGCACGGGTATAGACGTATGCTTGTCATCAGCAAAATCTGAAATAATAGAAAAGAAAAGCTGTTAATGTAATAAATTTTGACATTACAAAATTTGAACCGTTTAATTTTTAACAAAATGATTAATAATTTCAAAATTTTACTCTAAAAATCTTAGACAATATATGTAGAACTGATTTACTACAGTTCCACACCCTTGATTTGGATAAGATCAGGGAAGCATGATGAGGACCTCACACTGTTCAATACTCATTTGATCAGAGATTTTAGAAACCAAAGATAAACAGGTCAAACGTACACTACTAGAAGCCAAACAGATCTTGAAGGAAAAAACCAGGAAACCAAAGAACACTTACCAGTTCCACCATCGCCGAATATCAAAAGCTTGAACGAAAAAACCAGTACGCCAAAGAATCCTGTCAAAATCGAACAGATCATGAAGAACCCTAACACACAGAGACATCTAAAAATCGAAAAATCTAAGAGAAATCTGAATAACACAAACAGCAAATCTAAAAAACTGAGAGAAATCTGACAAACGTGGAGATGTCGTACGGGGCGAGGAAGACGGAAAGAGGACTGAGCTTGAAGGTTCACCCCCTTTCAGAGATGTCTGGGCTTGAAGGTTCACCCCCTTTCAAAGATCTAGACGTCTAAACTCATCTTCAGAAAAACCAAGTCGATAGGCGCCTTTCTGTAATTTTCGTTGGGTACGTATTTGGGTATAGCTAATATTTGATATATATTACATCCACGACGACTCTCACATGTTGTCGTAGATGATAAAATATTTGTGACGATAAAATCAAGTCGTCACGAATATGCATATTAGATAAGAATAATGTTACTTGTCCATCTCTATTTACCTATTTTTGTCTATCTCTTTCTATATGAAAATAAACAATATAATAAAATAATAATATACATATGCCATGTAGGAAGAGATTATGTTATGTAGGAAGAAATGGACAAAAATGGATAAATTAAGATGGACAAGTAGCATTGTCCTTTAGATAAAGGTTCCTTTTAATTTAAGTGTGGTACTATTATTTTGTCGTTGTGGATATGTACTTATCTGCGACAGCCGTAGTTGTCGTAAATATATTTTACTTTTAACAATGACTTTTGTCGTTGGTAAAAATAATATGTCGCTGCAAAAAACTTTATTTATGATGACACATTCGCAACGACTTAATTACCGTCATTATTATTAACAATTTCTAGATTATTAACGATAGCTATGAAATGTCGTTAGGAATAACTGGTTATTAGCGACAACAATGAAATGTCGTCGCGGATAACAAGTTATCAGAGACGACTTTTCTATCATCGCTATTAAAATAGTTGTTAAAGACCAAAATTCTTATAGTGAGGTTAATGAGAGAAATGATCAAGAATTATCCCTGCCATAATTTCATACGGTGAACATCCCCTCTTGTATACATTGTTCCTTCTCGATCTCCCGACTACATATATTTATAATCATCATTAAATCAGTACTCAACATTATCATTGTTAAGAAATTAAATGCCACGTACTTCACAAAAGGCTAGCATAATAAAATCACTTTTATCTTCAACCTATAATTTACGTATTTTTTTTCTTTGAAAAAATAATTGACTATCACCTTTTCCATCATTTTGAAAAAAGAAAAATTACTACACCAAGGATGTAAGTGTTTTTTTGTAACATGATGACTTGTTTATAAAAAGATTTGAAAAAAAATTGAGAAATCAATGACTTTGTCACAATTGTTGAATTTTATTTTACGCTTGCCAATTCGACTTTCTAATATTTTTATTACCAAAATATTTGTTTATTGAAACTTGCCGCATCAAATTCACCTTTTCTAATTTATCATCATTCCTTAATGTGAATAAGCACATGGTTAATTTGCATGTGCATCCAAACTAGTGATTATCAAAAAAAAAAAAGGTTTGATAAAGTGAACATATTATTTTAAGATAGATGCTTGTTTAATAACCAAACTAAAAGTTTCATAGTAATCAATCCCACTCTTTTGATCACACCCCTTTGCTACCAATCTCGCCTTAAATCTATCCACACTTCCATCTAATCTCTGTTTCACCTTGAAGACCCATTTGTTCCTCACAACATTGTGATGGAGAGGATGTAGGCATAAGGTCATGGTTTCGTTGGATATCAAGGCATTATATTCACTTGTCATTGCTTCTATCCATTCTGGTTTGGTGGAGGCCTGTCTATAGGTAAAGGTTCAGTGGGTGAAAGGGTTGAAAGAAAGGCTGAGATTGGACAACATGGTGTATGGAACATTTTGAAGTCAGGGAAGGTTTTGGTTTGAGATTGCCTGTTTGGGATCTAGTGATAATATGGCTAGGTGGAAGAGGGACAGTGATAGGTTGAGAAACATCCAGCAGAGAGGGTGACAATGTGGCAGTATTAGAAATATTTGGAGATAAATCAGGGAAATGGGAAATAGGGGATAATGGATGAGAGGTAAACTAGCAGTTGCTGAGATGAGGTGGTAGAGTGTGATTCATCTTGAATATCTGCTGGAGAAGTAGAGTTGGGAATAGGAGTCTGTTGAGAGGATACGGATTGTGAATTGAGTGGGGACTGATATCAGCTAATGGGATATGAGTCGCAGGTAAAACAAGAGGTAAAAGAACAAGAGAGGTACTTGGAGTGGCCGTGAGCTTGCATCAGCTTTGTGAGAGAGTCATACCCTTGGCTGGAAACTTGGATTCATCAAAGACCACATGATATGAGATGTAAACCTTGTGAGTTTGAGGGTCAAAGTAGCGATAGCCACATTGGTTTGGACAATATCCTAAGAAGATACATGGTTTGCTACGACAGGATAGCTTGTGAGCTGCACAAGGTCTCAAGAGAGGATAGCAGAGGCACCCAAGGGATCTGAGGAAGGTGTAATTAAGAGGTTTACCAAAGAGTGTTTGGAAAATGATGATTCATTTTGCAAAACAGGTGTTGGTAGCCGGTTTATAAGATAAACAATAGTTAAGAATGAGTCAACCTAGTGCTTGGATGGAAAAACTTGATTGATCTAGAAGAGTGAGGCCAAGTTCCACTACATTTTTATGCTTCCTCTTTGCAATACCATTTTGCTGTGAGGTGTGAGGGCATGTTAGTCTATGAAAAATCCCATTTTGGCTGAGATATTGTTTGAATTGATTTGACGTATACTCCCCACCATTATCACTCTGAAATTGTTTTATAACAGTGTTAAATTGCTTCTCAACTAACACTTTGAAATTAAGAAAGCATTGATAAACATCACTTTTAGATAACATAAAATTTGCAACCAGTCAGGGATGGAACCGTGGAGATCCAAACATCAGAGTGGACAAGTTTTAAGGGAAAAGAGGACTGCCTAGACGACTCAAAAAATGAGGCAGCTGCTTGGACTTGCCAAGCTTACATGACTCACAAATCCTAAGCTTATCTACTGAACCAGCGATGGGAAGGTTCCAAGGTGCTTGTGACTTGCAACACGATGAAAAACAGATGAAAAACTGCAGCTGAAGGGTGTCCAAGCCTATGATGCCATACCATATCAGTGGTCTTGACGCCTAAGAGAGCAGCAAACCCCTTCAATTTATTCTAAGAAAAACGATGTAGAATGGGGTATAGACCATTCTCACTCGGCCCGTGGAGTAGCACGGTTCCTGTCAAGGTGTCCTTCACAGTGAAACAAGATCCAGTGAGTTCAAAGAAGCAGTGCTTATCAATGCAAAATTTATTGATTGACAATAAGTTAGCCGAAGCAGAGGGACAGTAAAGAATGTTTTTAAGGAAAATTTTTTATGAGGGAACAGTAAGACTAGAGTGAACTAGAGAGGCCAGTGCCTTCAACATGTACCATTCCCTACTCCCACAGTCTCAGTTCCATCAAAACCATCAAAAGGTTGAGGATTGTTGATTGTGGTTGGATCGGCAGCGATGTGAGCATTTGCGCGAGAGTCTGCTAGCCAATCCTGAGTTGCTACAATTTTGGTTGGTGGATGCCTGCCTTGTAGGCATAATCCATTATATGTGATAACAGTCCAGAGCACTATGATTTATTTTGCCACAGATTTGGTAACAGATTTGGTAAGGAGGGCGAGTCCCTTGTTGATTGGGAAACTGAGGACCACCTTGCTCTGTTCCAAAACCACCTTGATTGGTTCCACTGTTAGGAGGGGGTCCCTGCATAATCTGTGGATATTTTGGTACAGTGTTACGTGGATCAAAGTTCTTGGTAGGGAACCGTGGCTTTATCTTGGAAGGAGCAAACTGAGATGTAGTGTTTTGCTGTTTGTTGTTGTATATAGAGCAAAGGACCTTGTTTCTGGAGTGATGGATTGATGCTGCTAGTTGTCAGTAGGATTTCATGACTTAACATCTCAGATTGAAAATCTGCAAAAAAATTCATCTCTTTGTCTCGAACAGCAAAGTTAAAAGCAGTGACAAAGGAATTAAACCACTTGTGAAAAAGGAGATGAGATCATCATCTTGCACGGGTTTGCCTACAGCAGCCAATTGGTGTGCCCACTGCTAGTCCAAGTTGAGATATTCGGTGCAAGTTTTTCTTCCCTGCTGCAGGCTTTGGAGTTGTCACTTGAGATGAGAAATCCGAGACCTGGATTGAGAAGCAAAGCAGCCAGCTAAGGTGAGTGAAGAGGAATGAGGAGAAAGGTTAGTAGTGGAGGAAGAAGTATTTGTGGAAGAGGTAGCCATGGATGAGTGTTGGCTTGTTTATGGCTCTGGTACCATGTGAGTTTTTGAAGAACTCTGTTTTGGCTTCCTAATCCAAAACAGTGAGTGCATCATATATTTCTAGTCAAAGGAGCTAAGAGCCCTATGCAGTGAGATTTACAAGAAGAACCGAAAGAGAAAATACTTAAGGAAGGTTAACATGAACGTTGAACGTGATACAAGGAAAACCAATTAAGGAAAATGAGAAGACTTTTATCTAAGGCTTGGGTCAAGTGTGCGCTGTGCAGAGTAGTAGTTGTTGGCTCAAAGATTGAAGAACAAAGAAATACTGCCATGGAGAGGCAACTGTTCACAGAAAACATTGAGACTTGTCTGTTCGTGAATTAAGGAGTTGAGCTTTCAATCAACTTGAATCATGGGATCAGCTTGAATCATGGGATTGCTGACTTGTATCTGAGAGGGCTAGGAGCCGAGTCCTGAATCAGTCTGAACAGTAATAAGGTATTTGCTGAATAAATCTTGATTGGAGTTGGGGAAAGGATGATGGAAACATGACGAGGGAATTTAGGAAATATGAGAGAGGTCAATTATGGGTCCCTATGCCCTATGCATGTGACACTTGTGGAATTCCCCAACTTTGGATGGAATGATATATAATGGTAACCAAACAGTTCAAGTGAACATAAAGTGATACTTTTAAACCATTGGTAGGCGAAGCGTACTTTTCTTTTTTAATATTTTGATTGTAAAAAGAAGAGATGGTAAATTAGAATGGTAGTATTGGAGCATTTGGTGGTGGGAAAATTTTTAAATTGGTAGCGTGGCTAAGAACTACTCCTAAGCCATTCCATATCAAGTTCGTATATTAGGAGTGAAAATGATTGTAGACTATGCTCTTCAAAAGCATAGTCTACAATCAATAGAAAAAGAACCTGATGGGCGTGTAAATGTTTTGAAGAGCATGCTGATGGGTCTGCTTTTCATTGAGTTTTTTTTTTTGACAAATTGTAAATGTTTCTGCTTATGAGATCCTGGGCTTCCAACTGGGTAATTGGGTGTGTAAAAGTTTTTTTTTGGCAGGACCCATATGATTATTATGCCCCATCTGATGATGATGCAGTGCAGGCGAACTGATTTTCTGAGAAGATATACATATGGAGAATTTAAGGATATTTAACGAGATTGTTGGTAATATGTAATTATCTAATAAGCCTAAACAGAAGAATAGTAGTACTTGTCTTTACTTGGTCATTGGAATATTGTAATGTGGACCTAATGATGCTTATTTAGTGAATCTTATTAGCAAGTCCTTTAAATCTATGTGTATAGTTGCTACATATGGTACCTTTCTCTTAACATGACTTTGCTTTAGCCAGGAGAGTGCGCTGCAAAGCACATCAACTTAGGCAATAGGCTCCTTTCCCCTGGCTTTAAAAAACACTTGGGGAATAGGCACTTGAATTACAACAAAAAAACAAAATAGAGAGAAACGCTACGTCATGCTAGCTATTAGTGCTTTTATTGTAATTCTAGTGTTTACCTTTTTCAATTTGATTTTTCTCTACATACAAAAAATTAATATTTAACAAACTCTCTATCAAATGTTAAATTTAACATTTGTCAAAAACTTTCTTTAAATTTAAAAAGTAAAAAAGTGAATGTTAAAATTTTTTTGAAGTTCTTTCTCTCTCATATCTTTTCTCTCAACCAAAATAAATTTTTAAAACAAAGAGTCCAAAAATTGATTTCATTAATAAAATAAAATAATTTAATTAAAATCAAAAAAAATATTGCGAATGCTCACTAAAGGCAAGTTACTCGCTAAAGCATGCTATTAATCTCTTAAAGTACTGCATGGTGTTATGCCTCACCGAAACATCTTAGTTGTTAACTTTTTTCCTTGTTTGTTTTTGTTTGTGTTCGAGGATTTATCATGCATTCTTGTATTAAATATGAGATATCATATCTGACAACGCAAATTTTCCACTATGTATTTGTTTGATAGATGACAGTGAACTTGTGTCGGTCTTCAAGCCAAGACTAATTTTATCAATGAGTACCTATTTAATGTTAAGTTGCTTTCTTAACTAATAGCTATTCAATGATAAGTTGCTTTCTAAACAAACAAGAGAGGCTTATTTAATGATAATTAGTTGCTTTCGCAAAAAAAAAAGAGCTTATTAATTGAAAAGTAAGTTGTTATTATCATGTGAGGAATTGACAATATATACTAAAATTGAGCTCCTCCACCTCACTTAATTTGTATGATCCGCTACTTATATAATGGTTGCTCCTTATATAAAGTGAAGAAAGAGTTAGGCCAAGGTTTGCCAATATTTCTCGCACATTATGTCGCTCATTTATACCAAGAATTATCAAGGGACTAAGACCATCGACCAAATATGGGAATTTCGATTCTTCATATACTATTTTCAAGTGAAATTTGTAGAGGACCGTGCACCAAAATATGCATTACATGAGAGCCCCTTTTCCTTAGCAACTTTCCTTGAACAGTAAGATTTCTTATACAAGGACATATATATAAATAGTTGTTTCATAGCATCTTTCACTAGTGCGACCATGTCTTCTCCGGCAAGGGCAGAAGAATGTACTATAACTAGCATCCTGTTATCTTATACGCACATTCTACTGGACTTAAGAAATCTAGTGACATCAGGCAACCAAAATATGACTATATTAATCGTCCCTGAATAGAAAAGAGGGGGAAATTGAACTCTTATTGCAACGCCTTATTATTCAACGTATGCAGAAATATACATAAGCATAGTCTAAGCCAGTTTGCCCCATGGAGGAGGCCACCAAACGTGGACAAATCCTAGCACCAGTACCATAAACCTACAAAAAAAAAGAGCTTAAAAGCTGAAAACAACATCTGACATCACAGGTGAAGGAGAAAAGTCATTAGCATTACCGTTGCTCCTAGTGCTAGTCCCCCCCTGTACCTGTAAGAGATATGAAACGGGAAGTAAGAAGAGTCAAAGCGCATGGGTGCAAAGACGCTGAATAAAGTTCATAACTACAAGAGATGAGTCCAAGGCAAGACTGACCTATTGTTTGTTTAAGCCGTTTTGAAAACTGTTTTCTTATTTTTTTTAATAAGAAAAGGTTTTTTGTATATGATCAAAGGTTCGAGTAAGCGTGGGTTATTAGTGGGTGTTAAATTGTGAAAAGTAACTTCTTGTGTAGTCCAAAACAAAAATTTTTTTTTTTTAGAAAAAAACAAAGATAAAGATAAAGAAATCTAATGTGTTTACTTTTTCCAAGTGTGAAGCGGCGCTTTATTTATATAATTAAAAATTAAAAAAAAATAATATAAAGAAAGCCGTCACGACAATGAGGTTGAAGGGGTAAGTGCCCGTGTACACCTCCTATGTCCGCAATGGGGTCAAGCTGTAGTGGCTACGTCTCCTATTGTGTTATTTTTTATTTTTATATATTTTAAAATTATATAAGATTCGAACCTCTACCGATTCACACAAAAGAAAACAAACACAAGTAACTCAAATTTAGTTTTTTTTAAAACAAGATGGCAAGCCCAAGAACGCAAGAATGAATATAGATGCAAATAACAAGCCGGTGCTAACAAGGAAAAAACAGTAAAAGAAGACAATCAAGGGAAAACTAAAAAATATGGAATAACAATGCTAGCACCCATGCAGTGATACAAGGTTTTAAAAATAGAATAAATAGCGGGATCGATAATGTCTACGTACGCAGGAGAAACTTTCAACGGAATTGCAAGTAAATAATGCAATTTGTTGTGTGCCAAATACACCATATTGCACAGCGGTGCTGTTCCGGACAAAAACAGAGATGCATTCTTCCCACACTGCTACCACTTTAGTGAGATACCTAAATTGAACTCTCCAGACAAGTAAGGAGGATAAAGATGATGCCCACCAGCTTCATTGAGGGCATTAACTACAATGTCGCGCAAAAAGAGCCGGAAAATAGAGTTCCTCTAAGGCACTGAACGCTATCTGCAATGAAGGCAACAAGATATTAACGTCATTTCCGACTCTTTTTACACATGCAACACAGTCTACGCACTACTGATTTGAGTGAGTTGCATCTACTCTCTTTGAATTGTTAGTTCCCGTATAGTTATGGGAGTGCTTCTCTAATATGTTTAAGTTTTCGTCCAATAATATTCTAGAAATGGCCACTCTCAAGGATAAGTGCGCCGTTATTTTCGCCTATAATATTGTAGGCACCTCTTGCTCAAGCTTTTTGAAAGTTTATGAAACTTATGTTTCGATGCGCTATGTAGAGGTTTAGGTGTAATTGGATGTTTATTATGTTTATTTTATTACTTATGGTTTTTGTGATTTTGATGTGGACTGCAATATAGTGATATGTATCCGACCTTTTCTAATAGCAGAACCCGCAGATGTGGCTTCTGTGTAAGTGCTGTTGTGAGAATGGGTGTTGGGTCTCGCGTGTCTTAGCGAAGTATGATGAATTATTGGGTGCTTGATCTTTTGGTATAGTAACACGCTTACCGAGTTTCCATCTTTCAATTCTTGTTATGGGAATTTATTGGTTGGGTTGCAATTATCCGATCTGGTGGGTTTTATTGATTAAATGATATCATTTTAGTATACCTTAAAGAATGAGCGTTTGTGATTGTGTATAGTTTGGTAGCCGTGATTATGGTTTTTTCCGCCCTCACCAATCCATATTTTTGTTTTGGTGTCTATTTTGCGCTGTTTGAATAATGACTTTTAACGTCATTTTGACCCGAGCCTCGATAGAATATATTTCATTGGATAAGATAGCTGTAAATGTTAGTGGTATTTATGTTCTCATCGAATATGCATGCGCTTGAGTCGTTAAGAATCGGATTGTGGTGCAATGTACTTATTAAGCTATATATTTAGCGATTTTTTGTTAAAAATGCTACCTGTTTAGAATTGATCCCATGAGGATGACCACCATCCCAGTTTAGTGACCTGGAATATTCTTTGTGATTTTATCCTATCCGCGTACTGTATTCAGCTTCTGTTGTTTTTTGTGTTGCTACTCACTTCGAAATCTAATTTATAGTCGTAGAAATTTCGTTCCGACTTCTGAATATCGTACCTCGCGATCCTCTACTTATCTGTTGGACTTTTCGAGAGCTCGCCATATGTTCCATAACCTCCAGTATGGGGCTCGACACTTTAGGACTCATTTCATGTTTATTGGTGTTTTTGAATTTATCACCACCTTAATAGGGTTCCGTCGTACGAACTTGACATATTATGTGTGTGTATGGAATATGTTTTTATTTGATATGCCACGTATGTGTTTTCATTATTATTTTATTATATTGAATGATTGATAAAACTCCTTCTTAGGTAGGGTATTGGCCACTTTGTCGTGTGATAAGGTGCAGTTTCTTATACTTTGTTTTTTATGTTACTTCATTGGTACAGCTCTCTAGGTCCCTTTATGTTGTTTTTCTCATAGTTAAGACGTCTTCCCTCGCACTGGTTCTTACGTGTAAGTATTACTGAATTGTGTTCAGTGCACTCAGCTTCTGACCTTTGTTTTCCAAGAATAATTTTTATTGGAGTCTTTACAGGATGTGAATTTTTTTATATCCTTGATACTCTAATTAAAGGTAGACGTCGATATAAATTAAAGTGCCGGGTTCCCTTTACCACTTAATGTCCAACCCTCGTTTAGGTATTTCTATCTTAGAAAACGTTTTTTTCTTAGCAAAATGTCCCCAATAAGCGTAGCGACTTATAATATATGTGTGTGTTATTGATTTGGCTTCTTTGTGTTTGATTCATTGCCTAGAGATTAGCAGTGTTAACACATGGGGATGAAGTTTCAACGACCCACACACCCTCGAGGAAATGCTTAGATACAAACATCTTAAACCATACTTTACTAGACTTATATAATTTTAAAACTCAACAGGCACCTTTACTATGGGTTACGCGTCTCACTATAGATTTACTTCCTGGTTTTCTCTTAATAGTTGCGATTTAGGGCAACCAGTTTGGAGGATCGGGTGGGGATATACAAGAGAACATAAATAATATATGGCAATTAGAAAAGGTCGCTGTAATCAGTTATATGTATTGTGTATATCGTTATTCACCCGTTTTTTTAGAAAGCAATCATTCTCCAACAAGCCTAAAAGATATCATCATTGCTCTTCCAGATATATTGTCATTCCATTATAAATGACCTATAAAAAGTCCAAATGAAAGGATCCTAGGAGACGCATTCATTATATGGCAATAAATATTATTCATGGTTTGTATGACAGTGGTTTTGTGTTATCTGCATGACCTAATTTTTATTTCTTTTGTTGTTTAATACTTCTACCTACCAATATATGACATGGCCCCAACCCTTGTCATACATCAGGTTTTGGGGAAGGAAACATTGTGGTGCAATAGGTGATTTGCCATTAAGAATTAATATGTGCGCTCTATAGCGAGAGTTCATCCTAGTCAAGCAAGGACAAGATGGATGGGTTAAGGCCCATCCCCCAACAATTCTAGACCAGAATTGCATAATGAACAATTCTATGAATATAATCAACATTTCTCTATTTGTGTTCGAGCAGATCAGTGGGATTGTCTGTCATTACTATACTCTCTCATTGGATATTATGATCTAATGATTTATTTTTGTACTTCGTTTGGTCTGTTGTTTTGTACAACTATATGAGAACAATATGGTGCTTTTGTGTGTCACGTAGTCTATCCCTGTGTTTTAGTAGGAGATTACTATAAAACATTCAATGTACGCAGTGTCTGGTTTTATATGTTTGTTTGTTTTATGTCACCCCGCAAATTCTTATAAAAAACACACTGAAAAAGAATACAATAAGCTAGTGGCTAATGTTACACAAGTTTTTTCCCGAGACACATTGTTAGATATGCATTCCATTAACATAATATGTCTATTGACAGTACATAAAAAACCCCCACTTTAATAGCGATCATAAGCCTTTTATATACCCAATTTACATAGCAACCTATGCTCACACAAATCCTAATAGTGTTTGTCCGAGGGCATTCATTAGCAAGAGAATCAGAATCTAGAATCTGCCTTCTCCTGATGCAAGTGCATTCAGCAGACTTTGAAAGAAATCTTTTCTCCCCCAAAACTATTTCAACGCTAAGTTTAGCTAGAACCTTGGCAATATTCGTGTAAAACCCACCTCCCCAAAAGACTAATATCTTTGAAATCTTAATTCCAATAGCCTTTGCTTGCTTCGAATGACTAGATAATGAGAAGTTGCATTAAGCACTGTCTTTCAAACTTGCCTCTAGCCATGGACAGTCTTAGAAAACATTCATTATAGTCTTCTTTAAAACATCGCAACAAGACTTGGAGACAGCCATAGTAAATAACCCAAGGCCGAGGGCCTTATCCCACCACCCTTCAAAAGCTTCACCCACTCAAAAAAACCCCACATTCCTGCAAACGCTCTCGTTCAACTACGCCCCTAAGCTTCAAGCCTCCACCCCCCTAAATGGACGGTAACAAAGCAAAGGTCATCCAAATTTAGGCCCCCAACTGAAAGTTGTGTACGTATACAAACTACTATAGACCGACTACATGTATCCTTTGTCTTCAAAAAGTGATGAAAGAAATTATACCATTCAACAATCCAAAATATTCAAGTTGAGGTTTATTTACTATTCAAATGTTGGCCACGTCCCAGTTCAAAAACTTTGTGAAGCTTATCACGTCCTACCCCCCACCAGAAGAAACCTAGAAGAAACCCCCAACCAAATTCACCCTGAAACCCGATGAGAATCCCATCCGGCGTTTATCTTACAGGCCTCTCCATGAAAACTGGACACATTGCCAAAGGGATTGGGTCATTGTAGAAGGCTCAAGTCACACGAGCAGCTGATAATAGACATCCTCCCCCATTAAAGTGGTATATTCCTTCTGTGGGTGGTGTTGATGTTCCGGTCCTTTGGGTTTTCGCAGGGAGCCTAGGAGGCCCTTGTTTCCTGTCTTTTTTCTTCTTGCCTTTGTTAGTTGAATTCCCTTGCTTTTTCGTTCCTTTGCATACTTCCCCATGGTGTATCCCTTTAAGGGAGTGTCTTAAGCTTTATGATTGGCTTGCTTAACCCCTAATCAAAAAAACCATCCTCATGGGATGTCCGTTTACGCAGTACAACCACGAACAACCACAAAAAAGCACCAAGAAATACCAATGAACTATCCCAGGCATTAATGTCATCTTCTCCCCCCCTAAAATCGGCACCACACCTCTTCAAGCATATGCAACAAAAACTCCAATTAACAGGATCTATACAGCTTAATATATCCAATTTACATAGCCCCCACACCGTTTCCCACAAATCCCTAAATTTCCCATTGTCGAGCAATGAGAACCGAAATCCTAGAACTGCCTTCCCTCTTGATAATGCATTCTAAGACGAAATCTAGAAACAGCGCCGCCCCTCCGCTGATCGCAGCATTTAAGCACTAGGAAACCTTCCCAAACCATTTTCAACCCTAGGTTAGGCCCTAGAAGCCTTTCACCAACCAATGTTAGTAAGGACTACTCCACTCACGAAGACCTAATACGTTGAAAATCCTAATATCAATCAGCCCTTGTTGATCTTCGAAATACGAGAAATTGACTAGTTTGCATTAAAAAAACATCCCCCCAAGCTAAGCTTGGAAGATGCCCCTAGACATACACGCATCAGGCCCGGGCCTTATCATGTGTTCAAAGCCCTTTCACCACTCGGTGAAAAGCCCTCCATATTCCTCCCAACATGCTCTCTCTTTATGCTCTACGCAGTTAGCTTTCACCATCGAACCCAACGGAGTCAAAAAGAAAGGTCCCATGCCAATTTAGGTCAGCCCAAAGCCTAAACTGGACAAAATACAAACACTGATGAGAATGTGACATATGTTTCTTTGATTTCAAAGTGTTGAAAAAATTGACCCCGCCATTAAAAATCCAAAGATTCAATTGGAGTTATTCCTTCTATTCAGTTGGCCGCAGCATCCATCAAAAACCCCCTTCCTGCACCTATCACCCGCCTCCTCTCATTTGCCTCCCCCAACCTCACTCCCTCGGCACAAGGTAGTCCTCCAGTCCCGCAGTTCATAACGATTGGCTTTAGCATTTCTCATCTCATCACGGTAAAAGCTCTCTCTTCTTCCATAACCCCTCTACCAAAAATAAGCACATGTTTTATACTCAAAATACTTCGATAAGAATGTGATATTTCTCTTAAAAAGTTTGTCAGTTTTATTTTTCAAAAAAGAGTGTGTTTTGTATTTTGAAGTGACGTTGTTAAATGTTGAAAACATGTGTTTGTGGTTTTTGAAAAGCAAAAAAAGTGTTTTCCAAAAAACATTAACAAAAATACCCTATCTTTTGAAACAATTAAGGGGTTTTAAAGTACTGAAAGTGAACTGACACTCAATGAAGAAATATTCACAACCCCCATCAGAATTGCTTGTCCACGTCTATGCCATACTCCCAAAAAGGGAGCCAACGTCAGCCTTTGAAGCCATCCTTTAGGGCAGGCATCTATAACGCCCCAATTTGCACTTAAGGCTGAACAAAACCCGGCCTCAAACCCCCCAAGCCCACCTATGGCAGTCCCACTGGACTCGACTCGGGCTTCATATCCATCATTTTTAAATTTCTCCGAATTAGCCAGCAATAATTAATTTGATAATCAACTCAAATCGAGTATTATCATGAATAAAATAAAAATTAAAAAATGTGATATATATTCAAAATTTTCCGAAAACGCCCCCCCTCAAACTCCATTGAGCTCTCACTTTGCCGCTGATCCCGAATCCAGGCTGCCCGTAAACCCCCTAACCCACACTTCCCTTGGTTCTCATTTTCTTCTGCTTGCTT
>FXXK01002997.1:0-13293 GCA_900184695.1 Betula pendula
GAAGAACACGAAGAACAAAGTTCTTCAAACTTCAGATCTTCTTCTTGATGGCTGAATATGACTGTTGAGTGTAGATTCACAACTCGAAGCACAAGAGTAAAATATTTTTCTCAAACCCCTCAACTATATTGTAACTCAATGTTAATACTTTATGTTGTTGTTATCTCTTGGTGTGTCTTGTGCTTCTTATGATATTCTATTTATAGATTTAGGTTTACTTGAAGAGGAGGTGGAGAAAAATTCTAGAATCCAATTATGGTATGAAATTGGAAAATAGAATTAAATTAAAATCCCAAGAAAAAGGGATTACAAGCCACTAGAGGATTTCTCCTCTAGTCCGTTGGCCTTGGGGTGAGAAAAACTCTCCCCTTGGCCGACTTTTAGCCGTCGGCCATGGGGAGAGAATTTTCCCCCCAAGGCCGACTATGGCTTTTGGGTTTTAACCTACCCCTTTTCTCCATAGACTTAGCTTGGGCCCCTTGGTTTCATCTATTTGGCCCAATGCTCATTCCCTTTGGACCAAGCTTAAGAATTAATTCATTTAGCCCAAACCTCTTCACACAAGGCTCTTAGAAATAAATTCTTTTAACCCAAGTTTTTAATAAAATAAATTAAGCTTGAATAAAATTCAAAGCCTAATTTTATTTAAATAAAAACAACCTAAATAAATAAATCATTTATAAAATAACTGAGGAACATATTTATCTTAGTCAATTTACATCAGCTTAAGAAGGGACCTGAAGGAAAATAGAATTAGCTATTTAGTCCCTTGTAAAATCTTGTCATCCAATGACTCATCACACCTAACTAAAAATCACAGATGATTCCACTAAACAAATGTGACTGCACTTTAATTTATAATTTGACAATATGCAATTAATCCTTCGTGACATACTTATTAAACATAATACCCCTCCATGAAACTTATTCCATAGTTAAAACAAAGATGATTAGCTGTCACTTTATTCACTATATCTTTTCCTTGAATCACCGGATTGAACCTTATGTTTTATCTCATTGTACCCTATGAGATTCCTCTCACTCTTGTACATCTGTTTCAAGTAAATTCCACCGAAACCCCCTTAAGCCTGAGATACAAAATAAAATATTTTTATCAATCCTAAACAAGGGGAATGTTCCTTATCTCTTTATTTATCCACAAAGGATTTGGATTCCTTTTTGAAGAAAGATCTTCCACAATGCTTCATGTCAATCACCCGATGTATGGAGGATGTTGACCAAGTCAACTGGTCCTCACTCTATAATACATCAAAGTGATATTCACTTAGACATATGGTTCACTAACTTCTCAAGATTAAAAGAAATAGTTATAAGTTGTCGTACACGTACATTTATTCTTTCTGACAGTTATTAGAAAGAACAATGACTCACGTGGTCATGTTCAGTGTATAGCCCTGTATTTAATCCCACCTTACTATTATACCATCATATTAATCTGAAGTCTATCCCCGCTTCACTGGATCAAGATAGATCACCATAGTTGATCATGATATAGTCTAGGATAGATTATCCAGTTCTACCTTATGACTACGAACCAAAATATTTTATAGATTACAAGGATCCTTTGACTATGATCTTCCCGTGTGCTAAAATACTTTACTTACAACATAGTCAAATACAATGTAACAAAGGGTTCTTTACATACATATATCGGGTGAATATTCGAAACACATATAGTCTAGGGTAGAATGCCCTGTATTTAATCCCATCTTGCTATTACACCATCATGTCAACTAAGTCAGCTTCTGAATATGTTGCACAAGCATAGAAAGCACTGAGATTAGAGTTAGTTCGTTAACTAATGGTGAAGACCTATTTATAGGCATGATGTTCTCTTCAGCTTAGCCATCTTCTTGTTAGAATCCGAGTAAAACTCCTACTAAGAATCTCAGTAGAACGCTCATCACTAAATGGGAAAGATAAAATTCTATCCTAGAATATCCAAACCGAATACTAATCTCGATAGTAATCATTTTCGAAGTAGACTCTATCCTACCTTATCATTCCTATTAATTTGGGATAAGGTACAGCATATCTAGGATTGGGATCTCTCCTTCATGTGGTTCCCGAGATGCCCCAATTCTGAGATACTCGATAGGTATGGGCTATACATTGGGCTGATAACCCTTTCGGATTGTTACACTTTGGTGGGTTTGGCTCATCAACAAATCTTCATGGCCTAATGCAAGCCAAGATCAACAAATCTAAATGGCCTGATGTAGGCCAGGCCAGCCTATATGCGGATGAGATGGGCCAATCAAATTAAGGATGTTAGTACAGTTTTCAGTACGGTGATGTGTGCCTTCGTTGATAATTTCTTTGATAGCTGCAAAACAATAAACGTAGCAAAGGAGCTTGCTGGGGATGCCAGCTGGATTCCACTCCGATGCTTAAGTCAGTATCTGAGAGTAATTCTTTAGAGAGTAAAACCATAGAGGTTTCAGTCTGTTGATACTTGATAGTATAGGCCTATTTATAGGCTAGGAGTTTGTTCAGCTTAGGCATCTTCTTATTTGAGTCTAAATAGAATTATCTTATATGAATCTGAATAGAACTTATCAGTAAGAATCTAAATAGGACTCTTATCCCAATTAGATGGGCTAAGAGTTTATCTAGGATTATCCAGGACTAAAGCTAATCGCAATAGTATTCCTTTCTGGAAATGACTCTTCCTCCTCTTTATTTTTTATCATATCAGGATAAGGACTTACTTTCATGGACCTGTGGAAGTCGGGCCTACGTACCTGTTTTACATAATGGGATGGGCCGGTTGGAGTTTGGAATATTTCCAACAATTACCCCTCAATTCCTTTATCCGAGATGTTACTCAGTTATGGGAATTTAGTCTAGCCATCTTCTTTTCCAGAAGAAGTCTGTACCCCATAGCGGTTTTTATCTCTTGTAATCATCACGGGATCATATCTAGTCATGCCACATATCAAATTCTTGTGGCTTCCCTTGTTGAGTCTTGTCAAGTCTCATGACATGCTCATTATGATTGGACAGTTGCATTTGTCACTTACAAAAAATAAGTATTCTGCAATACCCGGCTTCAGCGCCAGGTGATCGTTTTCAAGATCAGTTGGTCTCGGGAACACTCATTCCTAGGGAGTATCCAGTCCCTTCTTAATACTTGGTTCAAGCATTGAGTACAATTAATTAATTCTGAGAGCATTGAATTTCTGAGAGTATTCAATAAAATTTATTTTGTTTGATAAGTTGTATATGTGTAATCGTCTCGGTAAAAAGTAGTCGTCTCGGTAAAAAATGTAGTCCCTCGGTAACTGAAGAAATTTTTTTTGAAAACTGAGACAGATTTTGGAATCTGACTCCTCAGTTAACTTTGACATTAACTGAAGAAGATTTTCTGAGAACTGGCAGATTTCATAATCTAACTCGTTTAGTTAACTTTGACATTAATTGAAGAAGATTTTCTGAGAAGAAAGGCTGAGAAGAGCTTCAGAGAAGAAATTCTGAGAAGAAAGACCAAGAAGAGCTTTAAAGAAGAAATTCTGACAAGAAAGACCGAGAAGAGCTTTAGAACTTTATGTTGTTCTCGATTGCAAGCTTGATTGAAACCATACTGAATGTAGGTAACCCTTGGTGTAGAACCGACTATAGCCTTCGAGAGGACTATTGTACTCATAAAAGGGGATGTTCAGAGATAGGCCCATCGATTAGGTAAAGCTCGCTGATTGGCGATCGGAGGTGAAGATGGGGATTGGGAAAATCTTGGCGATCATAAGGATCAAGAATAATCTTTGGCGACCTTGTATCGTGACTAGTTGAAAGCTTACGAAGCACTTACAAAACACTAGGAGCTTTTTCTGAATGCTATTGGAAACCCTTGCCGCCCAAATAATGGACACACTGGCCCTGGGGCCTTTTAAATCTATCTTGAAATTCACTAGCTCATGCCATGAAGTTGCAAAGAAAACACAATTAAAAGTCTTGAAAGCCGAGGAAGATATGACAA
Organism: Betula pendula; assembly: GCA_900184695.1. Lineage (NCBI taxonomy): Eukaryota > Viridiplantae > Streptophyta > Magnoliopsida > Fagales > Betulaceae > Betula > Betula pendula. The sequence goes on from FXXK01002997.1 coordinate 3,998, forward strand.
ATATAATGCTTTACTAGAGCTTGCACTATAGATGGTAGAAAAAACACCAATGGTCGGGATGCTTTAGCGTGGAGAGAAGATAGAAGTCGATCGGAATAAAATCCCAAGCTTGTGAAATGGCTCAGGGAGCCAAGCTTTCTTCTCTTTGTTTTGAACGAGGCTGTTCTACATGCTCGTGACTCTGTATCTTTGAGTTCTAAGGAGACAGGGGCCCATGTCTGGAGGGTCTTGGCTCTCCGATCATGTTGTTGGGCAAATTACCTGAAATTTGTAAACAAGTTGTTAATTTGCTCAATAATTGTATAGTGTAGGTTGTTTGCAATCTGTTCGACAATGTATCTCATTGGTAGCAACTCTTGGACTTAGTTGGGAGGCGGGTTTGGAACTTTTGGCCCTCGGAACTGTTTAGCTCAGAGGGTGGTTTCTTAGAAGAAGTTTCGCGTAATACATAGGGTCCTGGCAAGCTGCTAGGATGCTGATAGTTCGAGATGAACTCCTTATGCCATGAGCTCTTCCCTGCATTTTATGGTTAAGAAAAACATGTAATAACATTAGATTTAGAGCAAGTACCCCCCAAGGGCGCATAAGGTTAAAAGTGTGTGCGGTCCGAATTGAGAGGAAGCTCAATTTCGATGGGGAGGACCAGCTCATGGTCTCTTTTTGGTGTTGAACATGAGCGACGTTTTACTGTGTTCGTGGAAGTCGAGCCATTGAGATGACTTTCCTATAAGTGAGACTTGACTTATCAAGGCTTCCAGTTTTGTTGGACGTTCATGTGGCTTATGATTGATGTGAGCAACCATGTGCAAAATTTGCTCAAGTAAGAAGGTTCATCTAATTGTTTAGGGCTAAATTCTGAAATGGAGAGCGTTTTCTTCATTTTTGTTTTAAATCGCCAATAGTCCATCTTTTGTTTCAAGGTCTGCACATAATGACAGGCACTACCATACGGTCTCTCAGACCGTATTATAAATTAGTAATGAAATATAAGACACCATATGAAGGAGATGAATGGCGGTATAAAGGCTCCATATTATCATATCTCGAATGTGCTTGCTGATATTTATTCTTTATATTCTTCATGATCTTTTTGGGGAGATCTTTGACTCTAAATTGATCACGTCGAAGAAGCTTGAAACCTTGTTGGAGCTGTGAGTTGAAGTTATTGGGTCAGCTTTTTGAGCTTGTATTTTTGTGTTCTGAAGGACAACCATTAAAAACATGAAGCATGAGCTATCTCGTCGCATTGATATGGACGATGCTTTCATTGAGAGAGTTCTAAGCTAGCTTGGATGAGGATAGCTCTTTCCCCATCGATTGTAAAATACTTCGACGACAAATCCTGGCTTGATTTCAGAGATTCCTGAAATATTTGATCTTCCTTTTGGTTCGCATTGTTGTATACATTAACTGATTGCCGGTTTGTTCGAAGATGGGCATAGCTTACAAAGTACCAACCCCAGATTGAGGAGAGTGTTCGAAGTGACCTAGTGCTTGGAGAATCTTGGTTCTTGGGAGCCTAGTGCTAAGAGCAACTCAGGATTGACTCTGCAATTTAGTACATAGTAGTGTATTAAATGGAATTATGCTTTTATAGAAGCTCTTACTAGGATATTTCGCTCGGAGATGAGCTAGGAGGTTCGGGGTTGAAATGCGCCACTTGAGGGCGAGTGGGGGATACTTAGTGGCATAGCTCTTTGTTGTTTAAGGGCCCCCAAACATGGATTTTGAGAAACTTTTTTACTCGAGTCCTGCTCTTTTTACATAGTTGTTGCTCTTACTTTGGCTTTGGAAATCATGTGTTATGGGTTGTAGGATCTAACCGTCGTGGATCTGACAAAGACTGATACCCATTCAGTGTTGTAGCGCCACGCGCCATTATATTACTCTCTTTTTTTACTTTTCGGTGTTGTGCCAAGTTGGCACTCCATAGAGTAGTTTGCAAGAGATGACGATACTAGCTCCAAGAGCTTTTTAGATAAATTCTGACTTTGCCTTAAGAGTCGAAAGGCAGTGTAAAAACATTTCATAAATGACATTATGAAATTATTACAAATTTCATTTTTATCATCTATGAAAAATGATTAATAAGTGAAAGTGAAAGAAGTCTAGCATAGACTTATCTTGAATACGTGACAGGGTGTGGTAGGAATTTTCTCATTCATGATTTCTTCGGGTATATTCTGGGTGATTTCCCTTCAACTTTTTGCCTAAAGTCTGCACTTAGGCAAAGGCTTTTCTTTTTGAATTTCTTTCCAAGTTGCCTTGAGTACATCACATGTTAGTAGAAGGACACTACTCCGTGAATGTGGGAGCTCTTTTCGTTTTGATGTTTGTGGCATGGTTCGCTGCACATCATGACAAAAACACAAGCCCAAAGGCTTCTCACGTTATATCATGGATTTGCAGAATAATATAGAAATATGAAACATAAGGTAATATAAAAATCACCAACTTGAGTGATTATCCTCTTTGGCCAACCCTTTATTTTTAGGAGTCTACACAAGTTGACAAACACTAGCTCCAAAAGTTCTTTTGGATTATACTATGAATATAGAAATTTCGCAATCACCATTCAAAATGATTTTTTTTTTTACCCATTCTCAATGTTATAAATGCAATGGATTTTATTGGATAGTCATGAGAGAATAGATGTGCCAGGGAAATAAATAAGAAGTAAGAAGAAAAAGCAATATGAACTATTTCATGTATCTGTGGAGGGTGAGCTCCATGTGACATGACCCATGTGTGTTTTGTATTAAGTTCATATGGAGAGACCCATTTGGGAGAGGATTGGCTAACCTTATTAGCCCTTGTTGTTGCAAAGAGAAGAAGAAGAGTGCTGCCATGGGAAAAAGAGAGGAAAGAGCTCCAAAACCAGAATTTGAAAAATTTTGTCCAGTCTTAGATAAACAGTTCCGATCAACGAGTGTTTGTGGTTCGATTGAGGTTGAAAATTTGGCAGAATATTCATGACACATAAATCTTCATGTGACTGGTGGAGATTGAATTTTGAGCATTCTGCATCGGTTTTTTGAGCCCATGACAGTAGCCTTTGAAAATATATCACAAGAACTCATTTCTCTTTCATCTCTCCTTTCCTTGCTTTCTACATAGGACTTGACCATGTATTCCATTCCTGACCGCTTTCTTTCTTTTTAAATAACAAAGGGATGGAAGGGAAAATCTCAGTAATTCCATGCTCCTATCCTTTGTTTTTATTTCTGCAACAAGAGAATTAACAAAAGCACATGTGTGCCACAAAAGCCAAGCAATAACTTTCTTCTTGTGTATGAAACACAATTGGTTACTGACATTTTTTTGAATACCACATCAGACGTCGCCAGATATGAGTCTTTCATAAATTGCCGAAGGTTATGAATTTATGAATTAACGAATGGAACAAAAACCATAATGGTACACTTATCTCGCATGTCTGATGAAGGAAAGAACTTAATTTGATTGTAGGGTATCGTTGCAACCGAGTGCTAATCTAAGCCGACAGATTATGTACACTCGGTACTCTCCAATCCGAATCTATATGTGTGCGAAACACAGATATGTGTCCATGTGGATGAGTGTAGATCTGCCAGGTCGATATCGAAGGAGGAACCCATACAGAACGTTTAGTCACCAATGCAGTTTTTTTTTTTTATAAGAAGCGATAAATCATTCCCACAGACGGCGCAAAACTGTTAGTACAGTTTTCAGTACGGTGACGTGTGCCTTCGTTGATAATTTATTTGATAGATGCAAAACAATAACATAAGCAAATGAGCTTGCTGAAAGTGCCAGTTGATCCCACTCCTGATGCCTAAGTCAGTATCTGAGAGTAATTCTTTTAGAGAGTAAAAGCATAGAGGTTTCAATCTGTTTGATACCTGATAGTATGAGCCTATTTATAGGCTAGGAGTTTGTTCAGCTTAGACATCTTTTTATTTGAGTCTGAATAGAATTATCTTATATAAATCTGAATAGAACTGTCAGTAGGAATCCGAATAGGACTTTAACTCCAATTAGATAGGATAAGAAGTTTTTCTACACGGATTATCCCCAAGACTAAAATTGTGACAACTCGATCCATAATTACACTGTAGCTATATATATATATATATATAAACGTACAGTAATCATGAATCGGATCAATCGCTACAAGGTGATAAAAACATCTGTCATACATGTATCTCACAACGTATCATGAGATAACATCTATTACATCAGAGTAACATATCACAATAAATATAAACTGAGCGGAAGCATTTATACTAGGGGAGTAATCAATACAATAGAGCTAACAAATAAAATACTAATGATTAAAAATTTAAACTTATGATATGTACAAAAAGAATGGCTATACAAACGTGTTACATGTGACACAAGCCATAAATACAAAATAATTTTTATGAACCCATCACAACTATATACAAAAGAATAGACTAACTACAAGTCTATACAAAAAGAAGCATATCTCACGACGTTAGTCATAATAGCCGAGATAGTAGACAATGAGATCATCGTCTAAGCTCTCAGTACCTGCATCAACATTTATGTAACCATAGAGATGATCCATGATTATATAGACGGAAAGGAAAATGAGTGAGTCAACTAATTTAGTGAATAAAGAACCCACTGATTTTTCGGAATGAACCGAAGTGTTAGTTACATGAGTTTACAATAATAGCTGCTAAGAGTATGACTTTTATTTTGAAACATAGAACAGCTGATGAAGTAAACACATGAAGTCATAAAACATCCAAACTATAATAATAACTGAGTACATACATGTACGTTCCAGTCTCCCACTTGTACTAATACACATACATGCTCAACTATGTTATAAATATATCATATAACCCAGACCACACTCAAATACAAGCCTTCCATCCAAATTTGATGAAAACATAGCATATAAGCACATCCAAACAAAGAAATAAAAATCACATATGTAGCTAGCCATAAGAGTATACAGAGGTTCAGCCCGTAGTGAACTCGTAAGCATACTAATACGTCTATAATAAGGTTCAATAAATCACATTATATGCAGCTAGCCGTAAGAATATACATATGTTCCATTCTATGTGAACTCATATCCATTCTAATATGTTATTGATAAAACCAAGTAAAACATATCACAAGTCATTATATAAATACATCATGTTATGAATGCACTAGGCACACGAACCCCTGTGGCAGGTTTTATAGCACACAAACACAGACCCTTGCAGCAAGGTCCAAAAATCATTTTTGGGGCACACGGACACCGACCTCCGTGGCAAGGTCCATAAATCATTTTCTATGCTCTTCATTCATAATCATGCTCATAAACATCATGCAATAACTTTTGTCATAATCTCTTCTCAACATCAAATACAAGCATCCAACAAATCAATAAAATTTGCCATATTCATGGATCATCAAAATTCTTCAAGACATCATCATAAATCACTCATCAAGAATCATCAATCATATGAAAATATTCGAACGCGAAGCAAGCAAAAAAATCCATGCAGAGGGTGCAGGATTCCCAAGGCACCTATGAGACAGCAGGGGAATGGAACTTGGCTCAACGTGGGCGTGATTTTATTGTTATGCGGCTGTACATTTGAGTCCTGGTACATTAAAGATAACAATGAAAGAATGGCTAGCTTTCTCTAGAATTCGGGAAGGATTTGACTAGATAGTATATATCGCTGGTTATATATTTGGTACGCTTTGTTATCATTCTCGGTCGATAGTTACTGTCACGTGTGGAGAGGTGGATGGACTTTCACAAGGTCTTATAGGTTGATGTGTGGCTGGTATGCGGCCAGATAAGAATTTATAAAAGGGGAATACATGGCTAATATGGGGAACCAAAAGTCCTGTGATTATGTATATGGATATGTTAGTGGTTTTATTGTGACAGCATTAGTGGCTTAGAAAACAAGTAAAACAGTGTTGGCTGGTGCGATCCATCTAGACCATTTTCTGTGAAAATATTCCATTTATATGTTTTATATTATCTAAAAAAGCTAGCTTATACTATCAATTTGAATATCTGAAATTCTAAAGAAGGACAATAGCCATCCGCTATCTCTTGTGCATCACACATTTAAGTGGGCAGGTGTTTTAGATGTGGGAAATGTAAGCTCCTCGCGTACCCCTAATTATCATTGTTTGAAAAGTTTTGGGGAATGTAAGACTTTAGGTGGAGAGTTATCTAATTTTAGTTACGGAGAGTTTAAGTGGTGCTGTTTCTATTTATTAGGTTGAGGAGTGGGCTGTGTATGTAGATTTTAGTAGGGGTTCAGAACTTGAGTTGAATAAATTGAGATTAATAAATAGCAGTCCATTGTGGGGTAGAAAAATGGATCATTCATGAAAGGTTGGTGTATTTCTAGTTTAACTACGATACCCATGTGTAAACAAGGGATGGTACTGAGCACCTTCACCAGAATGCTCTAACGTTAACGTCCAATAGGTCTATCCGGATCGAATCGCACGGTAGACCACTTTTATTACCTAAATAATGGACACCATTCATTTCATATGAAACTTTCAGTGGTTTTACCGCTCCATACACATCTCATAAATTCAGATAAGATTCTTAGACACAATGCTAACAGGGCACAAGGAATTGCACGCTCTATTACAATAAACATAAAGACGTATCTGATTTACAGCACCCTGCCTATGCAACCCGGAAGCGTACGCCCTGCTGTCGCCCACGTCTGAAAGCTGCTCAAGCCGGAATGGTTTGTATACCACTCTAATCAATCATCCACATAAAAATTTAAAAAACTTTGAGTGCGACTTATCACCTTCCTCTTTGGTTTTCATATTTCGCATAATTGGAAAGCCAAAATTTTTAGCTTCTCTTGAGCAATTTGGTATTAATTGACATTAGGTGTTATTTGCGGCGTGAGATGATAGCCAAATCATGGTGTTTTGTTGCATTGAAATATCCCTACGAGGACTGTGGGTGTCTGCTTGTGTGCTTTTCCCATTTTTTTTCAAGTATTTGTTGGTGGGTCTCTGATATTTATTAAATTTGGTCAGGATCTCTAGAGATGAAAAGAAGTGAAATTCGGATCCATTGCATTTTAGTTTAAAGAAAGTAGGGATTGAGAAGTATAAACAGGATTGGTCGCCAGTTGTGCAGGGGCATAGTTGGGGAGTTTGGTACTCTGGTGTGCAACAAAAACAAAGAACTAGAAAGAATTAGGGGTTGAGAGAAAAATGTGTAGCATATGTTTATTAGCGCAAATGTAGACACCCATAGTATATTATAACCCTGCAAAGACAACGCAATTCGCCTACCTCAATTGAGCTTTGAATACATCAAACTTAGAAGAATAGCACAGGCTTCTCAACCCATCCAAGAAACACACAACAAATAGGCATTTGTGCTTTTGAAGTAGAGCATGGCTTTGTGAAGGGGACTGTAAACATTCTCTGCAAGAGAATTGGTTAGAGCCCTTGAAATACAGAGGGTGGAGCGACGCGAAATTGAGGTTCGGTAAGCGCTACACACTACTATCCTTTTGCGATGGTGAGAATGGTGGTACCCACCTATGCAAAACTTGAAAGTGTTGATCTTCGCTTGCTCTTCCTTTGACTTTTCGAAGAACCGTACACAGATCCAAGAGTTGCAAGACAGGATAAAAGGCAGCAAAATCACCACCACCGATCGTGTACCCGCAGTTTTAAGCCCCTATATGACTTGCGCGCGTTACAGGCATTGGCAAATGCTCGATCGCCGAAGATTACTTGGGCTCCTCTCCAACCCCGTCCTCCTCTCCACCCAATAATTGACTTCTTACTTATCATCTCAATTTGGTATTCGGAGATGCTGGGGTTCGCAGTTACAGTGATAGAAAATCTAGGTTGGCTTTGGTAGGTGATGAGTATTCTATCAGAAACAGAAAATGAAATAACTATTATGAAAATAGAGCTTACTTTCTTGGTTTAGTGACAACGTATATATTTTAAATGAATTGACAACAAAATTAACAAAACAACTTCACTTTATTTCCATTTTTTAAAACTCAAATTAGAAAAAAAAAAAAAAAGAAGAGTTTAATGGATTACAATGGGTGCTCGGTCACTCACCATAGAACTAAGGATGGCTGCGCCACCGCCATGTAGAACATGGGTGGTCTGACCATCATTGAAACATAATTTGCTTCTCTTCTTCTTCTTCTTTTTTTTTTTTTCTTTTCAGTTAGAAATAAAAAATAAATGATTATTCTCTTTTAAAAAAAAAAATGTGGTCGATTTCCTCAGGAATAGTTATTCTTCTCATTTTTCAGTACAATAGTTATTTCTTTGTAAAAGATAATTATTTTCACGAATAATATCCTAGAAATAGCTCTTACTAACTTAAATTAAAGACTAAAGCTATTCATAAGAATAGTCATTCATTCGCAAGGTTATTCCGTAAAAATAAAATGGGGCTTAATATTACTCCATGCATATTAAAGTTTACAAACATTCTAGTGACAACTAAAACAGTTTTCATAGCTAAATTTTTGCTACCCTTAAAAATATATGCAGGAATTTGCTATACTACAGGATTTTGCTAGCACTAGCTCTTGCTAGCTAAGTAGTGAGTAGATACGTAGATACCATTTCTTTTGTTACGTTTTTATATCCCTTACATTATATGTAAAGCTATCACATAATAAGAGTTTGGATTAGACTTAGGTTGGTATTTATTAAATGAGTTATGGGCTTTCTATTATTAGGTGAGTGGGCTGTGTAAAATAGAATTGTAAGTTGGGCTGAGTTGTTAAATAGATTATAAATAACAATCCATTGGGGGTAGAAAGGATCATTCATGAACCAGTTGTATTCAGTTTTTACTTTGTAAACAAGGAGGCTGCAGCACCTCGAATGGCTCTTAGGAGGTCTAGGCAGCATCCGAATGCCTACCCATTTTACTATAATCATTCATTTAATTCATCATGTTTATTTCCATTATACATCTCATAAATCTCGGTTACATTTTAACAAAATTACAACAAAAATTACAGATTTACAATAAAATTTGTTACAGTAGGTATCAGCAGGCCTTCGATCCAATTGAGATCATACATGCAGCGATCCAAGATTTCTCAGCTCAATGACAATTTGCCCAGGCTCACAACACACGATGACGACGATGCAAGAAAAATGCTGACTTTCGACAGCATCTGCAAGAAGTTCATACAGGAGCAAGTCAAGCAGCTTCTTCAAGACTTGAAGAAATGTTTGCTCTCATTACAGAAAAAGATTCCACTCAAGACGTGCAACTCGAACAGGCAGAACTGAGAGAG
>FXXK01002999.1:0-13634 GCA_900184695.1 Betula pendula
CTGCCACCAAACCTGGCCGCAAGCCGCTTCGCGCGGCCAGTTTGGCCGTGTTTCGGCCAGACTTGGCCATAATCCCTCCCCCTCTCTCCCTCTGTGGTCGTAATCCCTCCCTCTCTCTCCCTCTCTCAGTTCATCTCTCTCTCTTCCTTGGCTCTCATTTACCAGAAAATGGGAGGATTCTAGCGGTGGCCAGTAGGTTTTCGGTGGTGGCGTTCTGTCGGAGGGTGGGGATGGTTTAGGTGTGGTTTGATTAGGGTTAAAATGAGTTTGTTTGATTTTGATAAGGTGTTTTCAATCCTATTGTAATTACTACGTTTAAATGAGGTGTCTTAATTTGATTGGGACTGTAAAACACCACTTTTACAGTCTATCCGGATATAAGTCTCTCATATTAAATTAGAACACCGTTAAAGTTCATTAAAATTTACATATGAGAAGCACATACTTAAAAACACTTATCATGTTATTAGATTGATTGAAACCATTAACTACAATCAGTTTATAACTAATTTCTATCCATTTTGAACAGTAAATCCTCTTGTTTGGGGACAAGTAGATTCCTCCCTCAATTACAAATTGTTGATATGTAAATCCTCTACCAATGAATGCCCCCAAACTCTAGAACAATCATTTCGTACAGGCGTGTTTGGAGCGACTGTTCAATGGGAACTTGTAATTAGAACGCTATGCAATCTACATGTCGGGAGAAAATAGTTTTGAATATTTTTTATTTTTAATTGCTTGTTAAAATGTTTTTATTTTAAAAAATAAAATAAAAGAGAAAAGAAAAAAGTGCTATCAACTGCGTTTCATTTTCCGACTTTCAAGTTGCTTATATTATTATGGTCTACAAGAAGGTCGAAAGGGTAGCGATTTTTTTGGTTTAATCCGCTTAAAAACTGAATCTTGATTTCTCTGTCGTTAACGAAAATGACAAGAATTCTCTTCATTTTAAATAAAATTAATAATATTTATTTTATGATTAAAATTTAAAATTGGTTATAATACCTAACCAAATCCACTGAAGAGTACCTTTGTAAGGGCTAGCCCGGCCTAATAAAATTCAGAAGAAACGACGACTATTTTAAGAAATAGTCTTTATTAAGAATGTAATGAGTATAAGACATTAGCCTTGGAATAGTCATTCTGATGGCTATGAGGGAATGATTATTCATTCAATTGAGATAATAGTCATTCCTCATAATTTAATAGAAATGGTTACTCACTCAATTGAATGAATAACCATTCTACTATGGCCATGAGAATGGTTATTACAATGTTAATTTACTACAATCCTTCCATTATTAATAAAGGTTATTTCAAAGACTTATCATTCCGCGTACCAAACATAATCTTTATGTTAAAATTTTCACACAATTTATAAGATTATGAGACTTTATCAAACGACCTTTTTAGGTCGATACCGATATATGTGAAATGCATATATGTTTTTTTTTTTGCCGTGGCAGTTTGTTGAATAGCTCATTATGTTATGTTATTTAAAATTTTTAAATGATATGGCAACATATGTAAACTGTTAAATCTATATATATAAAAATGGTTTATTTTCATTAACTTGTAATTGAGAGAATCTTGTGCAAAGCAAAACTTTGCATGCTTTTTTTTTTTTTTTTTTTTTTTTAAACTTTGCATGTTTTATTTTATTTTTTTAAAAAAACAACTAAATTGGTGCATATGGTTAGACCTTGAAACAAATAAACTCACGGAATTTTAAAAATGAACTTATAAATCCTTGTATTATGCTTATTAAACAAAATGATATCTTCGTACAAATTTTGATTATTTTTCTAACATAACCTTTATAGAAATATAAATTTACACTCAAATAAAAAATTAGGAATAATTATAAAATCAGTCCATCTAGTTGACCTAAATTATAAATGACTCTTTATGGTATAAAAATGAAGTCAGAAGTTCTTGTGATTGACCAAAAAAATAATTTAATCTCTATGTCAAATTTTGTTAAAATATTTGACAAATTCTGTTCGGTGCCATGTCAACACCAATAACATGACGACATGTATCACTCTTAATAAAAATATATATACAAAACTAAAAAAAAAACTACTAAATTAATATTTATTTGTGGGGGTGGCCCGCCGGCATCCCTAACCACCTTTAGGGTGGCTCGAAAACCATTGCTAGATTAGATATTTGTATTATGTCACGTGATGACGTGAGCCTTGAAAGAAAAGGTCAATTTTATTTTATTTTTAAAGTTAAAGGGTAATTAGATGACTTCTAAATCATGCTCTGGAAATTTTGAATGGTCCGGCCTTCCTAAAAGGTAAGGGGTGGCGATTGAAATTTTACGTAAAATTCACTTTTGAAAATCGGCATGAAAGAAAAGGGTGCTTAAGAGTTTATATACACATGCATGGTTAGTATTGTACTTAAGTCATATAGGGCACTTGTAATTGTAATATACTACTACGCTTCGCAGCTGACGTTCATGATAATCAACTCTATCGACATTGACCTGATAATAGCTATTTTTCTTTTAAAACAGCTCCACTCACCTATACCATTCAATGGCTAGGATAATAATATAGCTTGCCAACAATATATTGATTAGTAGGTTTCAAGCATATATCTAACCGGAATTTGTTTAAAGCTTCAAAATGGGATGCCAATCCACAATATTATTAAAACAAACGTTCTACCTCTTAGCTTGCTTACATATTTGTATTATGTCACGTGAGCCTCGAAAGAAAAGATCCATTTTATTTTATTTTGAAAGTTAAAGGGTAATTAGATGACTTCTAAATCATGCTTTGAAAATGTTGAATAGTCTGGCCTTCCTAAAAGGTAAGGGGTAGTGATAGAAATTTTAGGTAGAACTTATTCTTGAAAGGAAATGGTACTCAAGAGCTTATATACACATGTATAGTTAATATTGTACTTAAGTCATGTAGGGCACTTAGGATTATAACATACTATTACGTTCTGCAGCTGACGTTCATGACAACCCACTCCATCGACACTGACCAGATGATAGTTATTTCTCTTTTGGCAGCTTCACTCACCTATACTATTCAATGATTTAACATGATGCTCATACATAATATTGAAACATTTTAATCTAGTCTATAGGTCGCCACCTAGTAACTCAACCACAAAGCCACAACCCCTTCAATCCCATACTTCAAGGTGTGTACGATCACATAATCAACATGATGGCTGACTTTAATATCAAATGATACAAATTTTGAATAAAACACACTCTTGAAAATCGGCTTAAAATTAGAGGGTGTCCAAGCTATACACATTGTTGAGATTGTACGTAAGCCATATAAAACACTTAAGAACATACCAGGCGGTCGACCACCCCTTAAAGCCTTCCTTTTATTTATTTATTTCTTACTAGGTGGTCAAATTACCTTTAACACCCTTTGGGTGGCCAACCGCCCTTAAATAATGGTTCAGCCATCCTTCAACAATATTTATATAATAGTCTATCCACTGATGCCATGCTTATTGTTAGTGACCACTCCCAAATCATGGGAATCGGTCATGGCCACCTTCTACAGTGTATGGGGGTGATTGGTGCGACCATTCTCTAGGTTCAGTTAAGTGGCCTAAACAAATTTTTTATACGATCGAATCTTAATTTTTAGGGAGACAAATTGTTTTTTATTTTTTGAAGGGGCCAAAGTAATAATTTCTTTTTTGGTCGTGGCTTCCTTGCCCCCTAGGTTGGTTTCTACACGACAATAATTTTTTGAGTGGCTAATGTGTTAGTGCTATGTCAAGAGAGTTTTAAAATGATTGTAGGTCTAATACATATATTTTTAAAGTACTTTAGAGTAAATATATATGTTGAGTCTATACATGTAAATATAAAGGACAGAAATTTCCTCCAACCCAAGTTGGAGGATATTTCATCCAATTCACTCTATCAACATAAGGTTCTTCAATGTTGGAGAATCCAACATTTAAAAAAAGACTTTTTAAAATGTTTGGGTTCTTAGGTAGTAGAATGAGAGTTAATGACTATTGAGTTTTGAGGAATTCAATGTTGATAGATGACATTTGTCATGTATTAGTGTGAGTTGAATAAAATATCCTCCAACCTGAGTTGGAGAAAATTATTGTCCAAATATAAAAGACAAAATCTCATATTGAGAATATATTACAAATGTGAATAATTAATATATCATAATTTGATTGAATATTGTTCCAATAATCTTTCTGAAAGACTCACAAATAATATAACTCAGGAACATCAAAATAATAGTGAAATTTCATAGTAATTACCAAGAGAAAAACAAGTTAACTGAAATGATTTCAAATTGATTGACCATAAAAACTGTGGAAGCTAGGGATTGAAAGAAAAGATAAAAAAAAAAAACTAAATGATACAAGGATGTTGTTGTCTATTGGTTTCACGTGTAGAAGCTAAAGGTACAATGAAATTGCCCAATCATGCAGTATTTCATTATCAATCTCAATCGCAAAATTGATTACACCGTTGGATTTATTCCCAATTATTAAGCACGTATACGCTTTGAACAGTTGTGGTCAAGCTTTCAAGTCCAACCACATGTCTCTTCGTCATCCATCAATGATCAAACAGTCATGACTCATGCCGATGCCCACACCTAGAATTAGATCAGGGCCGTCCAAATCATCTTATAAGTTTTAACAAACAGTTCACCTTCCGTCATGTTTGAAAATTTTCGTATGCTGACAAAAAAGTAGGAATACGAACCAATTATCAATTCTCACTTTTTCGTCTCCACACTAATCCCTTTCCCCTCATTCAATTAGACAGAAATAAAATAAAATAAATAAATAAATAAAAATCTCACTTTTTCGTGGATAATGCCATAATGGGCCAAATACTTGTTTTTGACTTGTCTTCCAACCATTTTTTTTATTACTTTTAATGGAATGTAAAAGGTAAAATTTGTATTAAAAAAATAGTAAGCTAAAAATTACATTTTTATTCTATCATTATCATATTTTACTAACATGTTATTGTCAATTAGCCATTAAATTAACTCTTGCTAAAAAAAAAAAAATTCAATGGCTAATTGACATTGTCACGTTAACAAAGTGTGATGAAAGTGTGGTCTCTAGCATTACTCGCTTTAAAAACTTACGAATAATATTATTTAGTAGACTATTATACTATTGTTATGCAACTTGATTAAATAACATTGAAAATCATCATTTAGATCAATACTTGGTAAATAAATAAAGAGCTGTTTAGTATCACATCATCCTAGCTGTATGACCGTCGTATAACAATCTACTAAATTACATTATTCAAAATTTATAAATTTATAAGAGACGGTAAATTTGTTAGAAAAAGGTTATAATTGATGAGTAATGATACATGTCAACCCTTATGTCTATCTTGTGTCTACCAAAATTGATGTGGCTTTTAAAATTATTATTAGATTAAAAGTAACAAATTATCTATTATAAATCCAACGATAATTTTAAAAATCACATTAATTTTAATAAATACAAAATAAACATGTAAATTAACATATATATAATTATTCATAATTGAAATTTGGCTGGTATTTGCTGTGTTACATTTAAGAAATGGAAAAGGGAGAAGTCAAACATAAGAAAACAAAGGAAACGGGTGTGATTTCACAATCAACTTTATTCTTGGAAAGTTTGATTGCCGGCAGCTCCTTTCGCTGTTTGAATTAAAGAGCCACACCAATACACAGTTTCTGTATTTCTCTCGAGTTTGTTAGGCTAAGGGAGGCATATCTGATGTTGGCGTTTTGCCTACTTTCTTATAAAATCCCACAGCTTCTGAAACTCAATCATTGCTGCCATAATAGATTGGCCTAACACACGTCAACTTGATCCACAACTCACCTTTCCCAATTTCATGAAAAATATATAGTCCTTTATATTCCTTTTTTTTTTTTAACTTTTAAATTAAGTAGTAACTGCAATATAGAAAATATCAAACTTAGTTTTTCTTCAAATTAGTTGAAATAATTTTCTTTAAAATATGTAATTCTCATAAAATTTTTTAGTAGGTCAACAAATCATAAGCATTTCTTCCGATCCGGTTTATATGAAAACTTTGTTCGGAAATATTTAATCCTACCTAGCTACGTCCTAAATTCCATTATGGGGTATTATGAACGTGTAATATGACCAAAGAAAAAGGGCCCCTATGTTGTGACTTTTTGATTTTGAGTGGAGTGGCTAACCCCACTAACAGCATCGATCTCCAGCAAATGCTATAAAATATCTACAATATATATGTTTAATTAATATGTGACAAAAATCACGTTCATCAGTTTGTTTTCTCTTTATCTAAAACACATATTTTGTTAATTTTTTGATTAGCTACTTTTTTAATCATTTATCTCTTTTCTCTCTCTCTTTGCTATAATCATTTCTCTCTCGTCTCTATTGCTGGTTTCAGAAGACAATGAAAAATAATATATTTGAAGAAAATAGAGAATGTAATAAAAAATTTGTTGGAATTTGATTGAAAAAATTAATAGTAGGTAAAGTAGAAAATAATATTTTTGATTTGCTAAAATGCATAACATTGTTGGAGATGCTAAGAAGAATAAATGTTTTTGTAGAAAATTAAACCAAGTTAATAATGTTATTTGTTTTTGTTGTCTTCTAATTAAAAACATTGGATCCAAAAGTTATTTGGTACTTTATTATTGATCAATGCAAAAGTTTTGTGTGTGCTTTTAGTATTGTTTTTTTTTTTTTTTCTATTCAAATGATGGAAAAAGGAAGTGAAAAATTACAAAGAGGGTCCTTACCACTTCTAATTCTTAAGGAACAAAGAAAAGGTGGGGTTTTCGTATTGAATCACACCTTAGGTTATATATATAGTGTCATTTATAAGAGCATTCACACCCTATTAACCAAAAATTATTTTGGCTTGCCAGATGTGGGTGATTGTTCACCCAAATTAATTTGCATATTAGCTATTTAACAAAAAATAATTGATGAGTATATATATATTATTCGATCATTCTCTCTTTTCTTAATAAAGAAAGAATAAACAAATCATTGAGAAATAATATTTAAATAAAATAGTAAAAGTTGACAGATAAAATAGAGAGTGAGATAGAGTTGCTTTGAAAAATTTGATAGCTAAAATATAAAAAATAAATAAATAAAGATAATGTTTGAAGCTAAAATGAAGAGAAAAATATGTTGAATTGGACGTGAATGCCCTAAGATTTTAGTACAATTGAATATAAAGCTATAGTTTTACCTCCATAGATTACAAAGAAGTGTTAACTAATTTTGTGTCAAGTAAAAAATTAAGTTTTATGCGTGACCTGCTCCATATTAATTTGTATATATACTTCAAATATATATTTGTATTGCATGGTAAGAATCACGAAAAGTTAGTGGCTATGCAGTCTACACATTTTGTGGTTTTTTATTATGTAGTTGATGGAAGGACCAATCTCATCACAAACGCATTGGGAAGAGGTAGATAATAAGATCCAAGACTTGTCGGGGGTGATGGAAGCAGGGATGTTTAAGATGCTTAATTAAGTTAGTAAAGAGTTTTATGAATCTCTTGGGGAGAGTGATCACCGGGAGCAAAGTGTTAAACACAAGAATAATAGAGTATGGTGGTATGTACTTGGAATGGATGCATTTTCATGTGGAGTGTTTTTTCTTATATGGTCTTGACCAACTGTGTCATCTGATAGGGCACGACTCTGATTAGGTGTGATGTTCAATTTTAACTGTGACTATTATAATTGAGATGAGGTGACACAACAGTTATCTTTTGCATCACGTTTTTCATTGTTATTTAAGCAACTGACCTATTTGTTAGGTCGGCCCTTCGAGCTTCGCGGTTTGGGCCCAACTACTCGGCTCATACTTGTATTATCTACTTAGAGCTGGTTGGGTGGATATTAGGTAAGATATTTTTCATGCAAATAAGTGGGATCATCTATCAGTAGGATTTCGTTTTCTTAATAAATTCGTAAGGAGCAGTTCCACTTATGTGATTTAATTAGGGACTCAGACACATCTAAGGAGAGACTACACTCAAATTTCACAACTACAGCTAAAGCTAATCTTTTTTTGTGTTTTTTGAGTCATCAGAAGTGAATGTCACAACACATAGCCGTTTAGATTTGCATTTAGCTGTTGGAAGATAGAGCAATTTTGAAAAACTGAATTCAAGATTTCAGCCCATTCGCATTTTGGGCCAGGGAGATTATGACACATCTAGGACTTTCATAAGATATAGTAAGATACAATGCTGGCAATATTAAGACATTCAAACAAGTATTTTAGTAAAGACAATTGATATATGCGGAATGCATATCATTTTGGGCCAGGGAGATTGGCTGGATAGCCATAACCTCAATGGGCCTGGAAAGTTCCATATAAACCCATAGAGGGTTATTGCAAGGCCCATGTGCTGTGACGCAATAAAGTATTGAAGACAACCGTAACGGATGTGGGCTACATCAAAGCAACGGCTTCGATCTTCATCCGGTAAAGTGATTCATTCTTGAACAGGGAAAAGGATGAAGGGATTTAATGTTAATCAAATAAACTTGCTCTTTTTTTAATTAGAAAGGCGTTTTCATCAGAGTTTTATTTTGTTTAAATAATTTTTCTGTACAATTTCAGTTGTTGGAATAGATCATTAATTGATAAGCCAAAATGAGGCCTGCCTAGGGAGTAATTGTTCCAAACGCCAAATTTCGGATATATGTCATCTCGTTTAGTAACAACCATCCGGTGGTGGCTGAGGCTTTAGGCCTATGGAGAGCTGTGTCTTTTTGTCTTGAATTGAGAGTCCAAAAAACTTACATTTGGAAGTTGATGTTAAGGAAATCGTCAAAATTCTGGAACACCCTGGACCTTGTTGGAGCCATTTTGGTCATCTGATTGAAGTTACTCGTATTGCTTTTTTTGGTATCCCCAAATGGACTATCTCCCATACTTTGCGAGCAGCAAATGGCGCTGCCCATCGGCTTGCAAAAGCTGCGTTTTCTCAATTCCTCAATTTTGTTTGAAGGGGATCTTATCCTGTTTTTCTTACAAGTATTGTACTTGCGGAGCACGATTTTTCTTCTTGATTGTTTGCTTTAATGATATTTCATTTCAAAAAAAGAAAAAAAAAAACCATCCGGTGCATGTAGGTCTTGTTGTATCGTGTTTATGTCTGTAATATACAATTTTCTGATATGCAAAAAAGTTTGTCTACTTTACCCATTCATTTTCACCAAAGCTAGTTTCCTCCTCCACCATCGAGGAAATGGCTCGCAAGTTCGCTAAAATCTTAATCCTAAAAGTCTGTCTTAAACGTGTCAAGCGTGCAAGTTTCCAGCTTTTTGGTTCTTCTTCGCTTTTGAAACAGCCTTCACCCAATATGAAAGGAAAGAAACAACAACAGTCTCCAACATTTCCCCTTAATGCCCTACCTGCTCCGATAAGTGTCCGAACAAGAATCCAATGCAATGGACAGCCTCATTACACCGATAATTATCCTCCGGTTCTACCGTCACCATTCATTGCCTTGATTGTTTAAAAAATATATTTTAGTAAGAGAGAAGGAAACCGAGAGAGACGATCAGAGAGAGAGCTGAGACAGAGAAAGGGTTTGGGTCTTTGGTAGTTGAAGGCCGTGGCGCCAACTCGTCACTATTCTGGGCACCGTATGACAGAGGAGAGAGACGTAATAGTTGAGGCTGTAGCTCCAAATCTTCTCCTAACGTGATTTGCTCTCTGTTTTCAATTGATTAGAGTTGAATTGGTTTACAGAAATTTATTTGTGTTGTTGATATTTTAGACCGATTGGCTTAGAGGGGATTTTTTTAGGTTGTCTGATTGATGTTGGAATTTTTCTTTGGGTTTCAAATTTTGGTGTTCTTGGTTGTTTATCGAAAGGGATTTTTGTAGGGATTTGAGAAGAAGGAAATAAGAATATAAATTAGTTCTCTTTCCCTTTCTCACCATCCTTTCCAGATAATATATTCTATATCACCAAAAAAGTAGACCATAAAACTCTCAAAACAGAGACCGTGAAAACTTGTACAACCCCAACGCCCCCTGGGTTTCCCTAATTTCTAGTACTTAAAATCGTAGCCGTCGAGGGGGGGAGGATCGAAATCCAATCGCGATGCAAGGGCAGGGAGTTATGGACCCTACGACACTGGACGACATTATCAGACGGCTGACGGAGGTCCGATCAGCGGGGGTACAGCTCTCCGAGGGGGAGATCAAGCAACTCTGCGTTGCTTCCAGAGAAATCTTTATTCAACAGTGAAGAGAGGATTTCACGTTCAACGTTTTCTCTCAGATGCCGTTAACTCTATTCTCGATGACGTGGCCTATTCTTATTCATTGATTGTTTTTAAAAAATCCTAACCGCGAACTGGATATGAGCCAGTTTTCTCCAACTGGAGAGGATCCTTTTGCGCTCAAAAAGGGGCGCAACACAGCACCGTGGTTAACCTTCATAATCTTGATGGAGATGTTCTTAATAATACAAGTGGTCCACCCCTCTCTCTCTCTCTCTCTCTCTCTCTTCTCTCCTATATATATATATATATATATATATATTATATATATATTTTGTCTGGAGCACATATTCTACAAGCTTGAGACAACGTAAGAAGAAAAATGAGAAAGACGAGAGAGGGATTGAAATAGCTAGTCATGAGGATTAGGACAATAAGGATAAGAGGCAGTGACAGGGAGAACAGAGAAAGGGAAGAGGGCCAAATAGGATGCTAACAACTAACAAGTAGAGGGATATTTTATTTGAAAGCCCCACTAGCCTATACCGGCCAGACGAAGTTTCAACTTGTAGTGCCGGACAGTTGGATTCCGTATCTGATTGGTCTCTATATGTATCAGTGAGGAAAATCTACTTGTATCACGCCTCAGCTTCTGTAGCTTGCTGCTTACGAAGAAATGGCTGCAGCAGCTGGAGCACCTGAAATTTCTCGAACTCGAAGGGATTCGTTTTCAATCTTACAGCATAATCCTGAACGAGACTCCGCAATTGTTGTACGAGATGCTCTCTTAGTGGTGGCTGCCCTGGTTGCTGCCGCAACCTTCCAAGCAGCAGTCAACCCTCCCGGTGGGGTTTGGCAAGAGACCATGGTGGTCAATGGGACAACTCATTACGCGGGTAAGGCAATTATAGCTTCTAACCCGGGTGCGTACTTAGTGTTCATTTGCTGTAATACGGTGGCGTTTACTTCATCTATCGTCATTATTGTCTATCTCGTAATCGGCTTCCCATTTTTCCTGGAGGCTTGGATAGCCTTATTTTCAATGTCGGCGACATATGGGGCTTCAGTTGCGGCCGTGCGGCCACCTGACACTAACACTGAACGCTACTTCATCGGCGTATTGGTTCTTCCATATGTAGTAAGTTATACGCCGCGACTAATAAAGAGGTTTCGGGATAAAAACAACCGACAGCAGGGTGGTCACTAGCGCGACAAGAATAAGGGATCACTTTCATCACTCTCTCTCTCTTTCTCTGTGTATATATGTATGTATGTAAGGGATCAGTCTTCCAGTATTATGTACGTAAAAGAGGCTGACTGGGCCTCTTTGCTTTTCTCATGCATGTTCAATCCTCTTCCTGAAGACCTTCCCTTTTAGGCTTTTATAACGGAAGTTAACTTTGTGAAATATATATGTATATGAATAAAGCAACTTCCATTTTTTATCAAAGTCCAATTGGCATTTCTTAGTTTAATATTCTTAATTTCTGTAATTTTCTGTATATTTTCAGTTGTTTGGAGAGGTCATTGATAAACCAGAATGACGCAAAAGGGGTAATTCTTCTTATAGAGATATCTAAAAACAATTTAAGCGATAAATGTGAGTGAGAAAAAAAAAAAGCATATTTTGTTTTTGTTTTTTTTTTTTGTGGGTAAAAAAAAAAGGAAGCATATTTTGAATGGATAAAAATTAGCTACAAAACCGGTATAATAAAATGATAAGTGTCGTCAAATATATGCATCTCACATGTAAATTTTAATAAACTTTAACGGTGTTAAGTCTATAAACTCTCGTTCTCTTTTTAATGTTTATTTCTTATTCTAACTTGATATATATCTCTCAAACCAGCTGTATTTGATACAAAGAAACAAATGGAAGAACAAAAAGTGAAGAGATAGACAAATGCTTGCTATGTTGCACACCGGAAAAGCTCTAAAATCTTTCTCTCCCACACAATAAATAATATATTCCCTCTCCCTCGCTCTCCTGTGCTTTCTTTTTTTTTTCTTTTTTTGTTATTAATTTTTTTCTTGTCTGTAATTAAAAGAATCATGATGAACCACCCATTTACTGGCATAATACATGCATAAGGCCTCGTTTGGTTTGTGAAATGATTATTCTATTAGGAAAATGAATAGCTATTCCTTGGAATAGAAGAAGGTGGAATGAAATAGTTATCCGTCTTATTCCTAGTTTGGTTGTAACGATGGAATAGAACACTGAATAGATATTCTTTTATTGGTATAGTGAAATATGCTGGTGAATAGAATCATATTATAATCAAATTTCTTAAAATACCCTTATAATACAAATATAATTTAAGAACGTTTTCTTCTTTATTTTTAAACAAAAACATTATGCTATAACTTTTTTTAAAAAAAAAAAAAAAAGTCAAGTTTTTTTAAAAAAGTTCTTAGTTTTTTAGTTTTTTTAATTGTCAAGGTTTTTTTTTTTTTTTTACGCATATCAACAAAATCATCATATTCACCCATCAATTTTATTTTATTTTTTATTTTTTTTAAAAAAAACGAAAAGCAGATCACCAAATGGTTTTCAATAACTAAAAAAAAAAAAAAAATTGATATTGGAGTGTGAGGGGCTTTTATGAGAAGATGCTACACTAATTCTATTCATGTATGAAAGGAATAGATATTCTTCTCATTTTAAAATGAATAACTATTCCTCTTCGTAAGGGAATAAGTATTCCTATAGGAATAACTATTCCTATGAATAGGCTCTTACCAAATAAAGGGATGACTATTCTATAGGAATAGTCATTCCATTCCAGGACCTATTCCGCAAACCAAACGGGGCCTAAGAGCTGAAAACCTAAAGCTTAAGGAGGCGTTTTTAAACGTTTTTTCAAACTTTTTTTTTTTTTTTACTTGTACACTTTCTCTCATATCGGGTACTGTGCACAGAGTAAGGTGCACAGTAATAAAAAAAAAAAAAGTTAGGAAAAAACGTTTAACAAACGTCCCCTAAAAGCCTAAAACGCCAACTTGCTCCCTCACTGTGGTTGGTTGTGTGCACGGTTGTATGCACGGCCGTGCTCATAATGCAAAAGAAAAAAGAAAATTTTCATTTTTGGAAAATAAAAAATTGTTCCTATGTATAAGGTACAGTTAGTTTGAGAGATAAATATTAAATGAGAAAATCTTCAATTCGGATAGTCAGTAAAAAATCACTTTTACAGCATCCAATAAGCATTTGACACATGCTAAAAATACCAATTACACTAAAACTACAATAGAAACTAAAACATTGTATCATCCCTCATTTCTTTCTCACCGCACCTAGCCATCTCCACCTCCCAGCCGTCGTCGCAGCCGAAAGATGCCGCCAGAAGACCACAGGCCGCCCTAACTGAGAGAGGGAGA